>CH001992.1:847370-902285 GCA_000149265.1 Ciona savignyi
ACCATAAAAAATAATGTAAAAATATTATGACATACCACTTACATCCCCTTATGTAACTCTTTACAAACTAAGACTGTCAAAGCATAGGGATTTATCATATGTCCACTTAATAGTTGGGTTATGACAGCTATTTAATCCACTGTATTCAGTATCTATAAATATACAAGAAATGTCACTAAGATTTACCTTCATATTAGTTGTGTTTGGTTTGTCACAGGAAGAACATGTCGTCTCAAATGAAACGACCTCGTTCTTTAAATCCAAACCTCCTCCAGCTGTTGGAAGATCAATCTCAGGCTTTTCTGGTTCTGTTTCAGCATCATCAGCCTAAAAGAATGAAGTCCTGAGTATCTTTTAACATTATAAGAAGGACAACATGTTCAATGCATATTAATACATAGTTCGAAATGTTTTGAAAATAAGTCAAAATTTCTTTAAAAAATAACAAGTTTCAGCAGGCTTCAGACTTACGGCTAATCCAAGAGTTTTGTTTTGATCTATAGAACGTTTGTAGTAAGAAAAGCTCATGGCAGGGTCTTCTTTTGGTGCAAATGGGTTTTCAACAAAACTGTTCCCAGATGGATCATCCACAACCTAATTAATATAGTGTCAACTTTGTCATCTGGTGGGGAACCAAATTGACACAAATGTTGGGTGAATGTAAGCTACATAAAAATTAATAATTGAGCACAGATTTATATAACAAATATTCAATCTGCTTAAACTGTGAAATACTTATGCTCTAACATTGTGAGATTGAACAGTATTAAATTAAGTTGTAATCTTAACACAAACACTGCAAATGGTAGAATAATAAGACACTTAATATGAACTTTACCAGCGTAAACTCTTCATCAGTGGTACGCAGTTTTTCCAGTTTCGTAATGAAAACCTCAATTTTTTCAAAAACATCAGGATGCAGACTCTGTTATAAAACATCCAGTTTAAAAAGTATTTTGAAATGAGGGAAAAGTGAGAACTGTCTACAATGCTGCAATTCCCATCACTGTCATTGCAATTTTGGGGATGCTATGTGTATTATCATGCCATGAAGTAAAACAAAATGAGCGTTAGTTTTGAAAAACAAAAATTCCTTATAAACCAGCCAGTAGTATGTTTATTTTTGTTTCTGTGATTGGTACAACAAGGTTAAAACCTACTAATAACTGCTGATGGTACCATAAGTTTAATATTTTTAATTATACAAAAGTTGAAATACTTTTCTTATGGGTTGCTCCTGTTTAAGGCCATCAATGGCACGTTGTAATATGCCTTCAATGGTGGAAAGTGTTCCTTTCTGTGAAGCTGGCGGAATTTCAAACTGTAGTTCTGGTATGGTGATGGTGGCTGAATCAGCTCGCACCACTTGTCTGTTCAAATCCTGCCAATTTTTAAATAAATTTACGCCAACTAAATAAAGATGAACAACAATATAATGGTACTTTGTGATAGGTTGCTTATGTTTATCCAGAGAGATGGAAAAACTGATGAGGCATTGTAGCGTTGGTACCATGTGCCCACAGTGGACTACCTGAATCTAGTCAAGTGTATTGTATAGGATCCATTAATATTGTATAGGGATATATAAAAAGTTAGAAGATGCAATCAGTCAATTAGCTCATACAGATACGCGTCAAACCATCAACCAATCGCCCGTTGTTGCCTTGTGGAAATATCAATAAAAGTTGCTGGAAGACAGTGGATTGATGGATAGTACAAAAGCAACATTTCTAATGTATTTTACCACAATAGCGTTGGAAAAAAGAGGGTGGTTATTTGACGATAACAGTGATAAATTTTCCAACTCCACAACTGAGGATTTCCATAATTTCGGAAATAAAAATTGATCAATGCTTGTTTTTTACCTGTACTGATTATCAATACATCACTTACCGATCGATTTTTTACTTTGCATGTAATAATAACTCCCTTCTCTTGAATAGAACCAGCAGATTGAACTTCATTGTTACTTTCTAAACAATTAGGGCAATGGAAAGAGCTAATCACAATTTCTTTGTAGAATGGAATTTTGATGAAGAGGAATTTTGTTGTGCCCTGAAAAACAGGATAGGGATAGGATATTCATGTTAATCTTCGTGAATGAGAAAACCAAGGGGGTTACACCTGGGCAATCGTCAGATCACCTCACGCCCACCGTTGGGTAACTGAAGCTATTGCAGTGTGTTGTGTATGATAGACACATTTCTTCAATTTGGTAGAACCCATTAATCCGCTGGGTTCATGCAATGTCTGTAAAGTGCCTTGCCCAAGGACACAACCAACTAGCTAGCGACCACTTTCGCACCTGCAACCTTTCGATTAAAAAACGATACACTTAACCCTTTAACTGCCGCTGTCGACCCAAGTCGACAGCGCCTAAAATTAAATAAGTGGAAAAGTATACGGCCGATTTTGATCAGTGAGATGGCGCTGGAGAGCTGAATAATTTCTGCGTTTAGCAATATAAGTTGTTATATAGGTTTACTTTTGACAATTTTTAGTTATTTGAGTTTTAAAAAACGTATACATATATGTGTGGTTTTGGTTGTTTTAATTAGTTTTAATTACTGTTTTAGTCCCCGATTAGTTTTCAACTATTATCGTCATGGTTCGCTTGTTTTGTTTGAAAACAATTCATTCCTTTTTTCGCTTGTACATTTTGGATTAGGCCATTCTTTGAGCTTTTGGAGGGTAAAAACAGATATTCTGTTGAAGAAGCTGCCCTTTTGTTGGTTGATAGTGAATCTGTAAGCAGTTGTGCTTCGTTTTTTTAGTAGTTTTATTGATAAAGAACCTTTTTGAAGTTGTTTTGCATCAGTTTTGTTTTCCTGTGGCTATGTGTTTGTGTTTCATTAGGCAAAAGTAAAAAAAAAAAATTTTTTTTGATTTGCGTATTACGACGTCATCAGTCAAGTTGTGATGTCGTCACAAGTAGAGTAATACAAAAATGATCCAAAGATAATCATAAATAACTTTGCTACATACTGTTTTGTTTGTAAAAGAGAAAAAAGGATAGTTTTTGTTGATCTAAATAGAAACACATGACGTCATTGCACAATGCATGACGTCATCAAAATTTAAGTTATGTCAAACAAAAGAAAATTTATTACTGAACAACTTTTCTGTTGATCATATCATGCTAACATCAATAGTTTTCTGTACAGAAGCTTCTAACCTAAGGCGACTTCGCCGAAAAATGACCTAAAAAACAGCCGGCAGTTAAAGGGTTAACTGCCAGACTAACTAGCCGATTAACAGACGAAGTGTCTCAAATTTGTTAACAGCAGTATTGAATATTTTTTCCATTTTTTTATTTAATTAAAATAAAAAGTATAAAGAAATATTTTATGAAATGTTAAGTGTAAATTAGGTTGTGAAACATCATGCTAACCATTTAATTGTTATAGAAACTACTATATAAACCACTAAATATTAAAAATTGTTGTATAAAAACATAAGTCCACGATATAGTTCTTGCAGGTAACATTTTAAATTTAAGTTGGTAATTGTAGGTGAAATTTTATGTCAACTAACATGTTTTTAAATTAGAAATTTATTATCACACATTCTCAAGCTTTTATAGCGATACATTTTACGCATTTTAGGTACGATATAGTAAAATTGCTTGTTTATGGTACCTGTTCTTCACAATTGACGCACAAACTCTGAACTTCAGTTAAACCAGTGTCTTCATTATCCGCAGATATTGGTTCAAACATGGAAGATTTATCATCTTTCACTGTAGTATCGGATGCCATGTTTACGGTGGAATTGCAAAAATATATTTTGTCAAAGATTCACGCTGTGTGCTACTGCAGTGTTGCTTCAAATTTCCAATATCAATTTCTTTGTTTACTAACTGTACATTTTTTAATTCGAACATTAATAAACGTTTAAGTGTGATATCTTTTATATATTTTAGTTATATTGCTTTTTGTTAAATCCACGAAAAAAACGCACATAAGACATGACTTTGGCTCATTTTAATTTATACACATTTCACAAGTAAAACACTGCTGGGAATTCCCCTTAGTGAAATCATTATCCACCGATCAGCTGATTACGTATCTAATTCTTAAAACGACCACCTAATAAAATAATGAGCTGGGTGTCTCGAGTTAAACGGGAGCTAGTAACACCGGAAGTTTGCAAAAACGACATCGTTGAACTAAATTGCGCATTAAAAGCTGTAATTCAGGTAATTAACCTTCCTTGATTGTGTTTCTGCTGTAAAATCAAATAAAAAAGGGATATAGCGACAAAAGAATCAATTTGTATCCATATATAGTAATATCAATTATTGTTTTTCAAAACGTAGACACCTGCGTTGTCTCACCACCACTTACTGGTTGACACTGTTCTGATTTTAGGATATTTGGGAGTGCGAGGGACCAGTTATTGCTTTAAACGACTTAAACAAAAAAGCAAGAAAATTGGTGAGTGAACTAAGAGCAAAGATAAGTGATCTGGAGGAGTTGGGACAAGTAGCAGATCAGGAACGGGATCGACTTGATATTAAAGATGATGTGGAAAATCAAAGAAAGCAACTGGAGTAGTGAGTATAGTAATATTCATATACGTTCTAATTTCGAGAATAAATTACATTTTTCAGCACTCAAGCAACACTCCGTAAAGCAAATTTGACTTGCAAATTAGCTATAGATAACAGAGAAAAGGATGCTTTACTGGGCTCTAGAGGTACTAAATGTTTTCTTGTTCCAGGCTACTCATAAGTTTGTGTTTCATGTTTTAACGCTTAAAATGAATACAATAGAAACAAGAGCTCAACAAATACGACATCGACACAGTATTGCAAGCCGAAAGAACGTGGCACAAACTGCAAGTGATATCACAGAAAACTTATTGAGCATTAGTCGCACGTTGGACAACACAGTGCAACAAAGTTCACACTCTTTAAATAGCTTGGGTACCCTCTCTTTTTATTTATATTTGTGTTAAACCTTTTTAAATATTTTGAATCTATAGTTGTATGGTCAACACGCTGATTGAGCTAACATAAAAATTTGTTACATCGAAACTGATTGCTAGTATAGTGGCTGATTTTGGACTAAGCAGTTTACAGACATCATCTAAACCCAGTGGATTAATAAGTTAAACTAAAACAGCAGAAATGTCTAAATCATATAAAATACAATGTTTTAGCTTTGGCACCTGGACTGTGGCACAAGGTAATTATATGATGGTAATGAAGGATAAATAGTTTATTGTGATTTCTTCACTTGACAGCATAAAAATGACACATTCATCTATTTAGTTTCATTTAAAACCTTTATACGTATGTTTATATTTAACTCCAATAACAATTCTATCATACGATTCCTTAATTTAGTTTATGCACAATTGGATACAAAATTAGTTTAAATTGCAGTTTTAATTTTCTTTTTTCATTTAGTGACTTCATCAAAAACTGTTAAAGACACGGACACCGAGCTGAAATCTCAAGCAGGTTTGATTCAAACTGGCCATCGATTGCTCACCAAATACAACCGAAGAGAATACACCGATAAAATCCTTATTTTTCTGGCTCTAGCACTATTTTTTGCAACTGTGGTATATATTTTAAAAAGGAGACTCTTTCCATCCCTTTGATAACAAACATATGATGGTAGTAAAATGTATATTTTTAAACTTGTGCATTACAGTACTAAGTGTCCGGTTTTGCCCGTTTAAACTTCAGCATGGTGGCAGTGATGGTGGATGATATTTCACCTGCAGATTTGTTCTGGCCAAAATATTCGCAAAAGTCCCCATTGGGATTAAGAAGATACATAATTATTGTGTGGTCAACAAGGTAATCGGCATCATCATCTTTTGGCCCTGCCGAGTAATACACACGAAATGCATGTGACGCTTTATCTACTTGTTCTCGTGTGCCAGTCAGCCCAACCATGTTTGGATGGAAGTCCTGTAAACATCAAAAAAGTAAAGCCAGTATGAAACAGTAACACTGATATACATGTACTGTTGCATAGGATTTTTGTGCACCATTACTTAACCATATAAAAGTCAAGTACTTACAGCTATATAAGATTTGACAGCTTCCGGAGTGTCTCGTTCAGGGTCAATGCTGATAAATACGGGAAGAATATTTGGAATACATTCCGTTCGATCCACTGTCTCTACGACATTGCCCATTTTTTCAAGTTCTTCTGGGCAAATATCTGGACAGTGTGTAAACCCAAAATAAATTAGAATCCACTGGCCCAAAAAGTCCTTATTGCTCCGCACCATTCCATTTTGATCAAGAAGCTCAAAGTCTCCACCCAATTCTGGCTTTCCATATGATTTAATCATTTCATTATCCACCTCCTGTTCTTTTCTGTTTTTGTAGAACTTCATAGCAAGCACTGCAAGTGAACCACATGACACAAGAAAAAGAACACTTTTCCAGCCTATAGGGCTACCAGAATTATCCGAGTGTCTTGGTTTTGGAATGTTTGATATGTGTTTGGAATATTCTTTGTGCCAAACGCTGGGAACGCAAAATGTTTGTAAAGTAGGTTGTTTTTTAAGTGTAGAAAATGAGGCAATATTCCTTACCCAACACTCTGGTCGTGTATGAAATCTGGTAATCCGAATTGTGTGAAAACTAAAATTACCTAATTTCTTTGCTACATGCCCTGTATATCTATACATATCAAATTTCGTTCTATTGCATATTCTGTAATGTTGTTAACTGTAAATAGGATACATACCAAAGCTATTAGAAAAAAATCAAGGGCTGTACTAAATATTTTAGGAACATCAAATAATATATTACTTGCAATTGCTCCTGTAACCTGACGGTGGAATTGAGGTGATGGTTACAGTATGAAAACGCTTTTTTTATGTATTCGCGATGTGGTCTGACGATTGCCCGTGTGATAATGCTCCCTGCGATTTCCATTTACGAAGATAACCCTGAATATCCTATCCTAGAGTCTAATCAATATGCCTTAAAATATAGAATTTTCTTCATTCTTATTTTCTTCATGTTTAGTGATTTTAGTCCCCTATATTTATATAAAGGGAAAATAATATAATATTTCTATATTATGCGAAAACAGTTCTCACTTGCAAAACATGGATGTCAAAATTTTAAAAATAATAACTCGAAAATACATAACGATTTGAATTAAAACATAAATATTTACGCAAATAAATAATTAGTACTATTTTATTACCATCGACACTATTTTAAGCAAAAGCTTTCATTGTATAATTATTTCAAAAGCGGAAAACTATAGTGTTTATAACAAGACAAATACTTCCTGCTAAATATTGCAACATCACTTTCTCTATGTGTCAGTGTATCCACCCACTTTTATAATTCAAGTTGACTATTAGGACTTGGTTCCTTTACGTTAGAAGATAGAATTCTCATGTTTATCGAGACAACAAATGGCGCAATAACATATGTAATTGTCTAATTATATTTTGTCCACTGTTGGGTTACTATTACAGTGTGGTGAACATGTTGGAAAACATTAATATAGTTTATTATTTTTCAAGTTATCAATTGACTAAGTTTTAAACAAGTTACGCAAGTGTATTGGCATATGCCCAACAGACATGGCTATTATAAAAATTCACATTAAAAAAATACAACATGTTCACACATTTGAATGAGAAACGTGTGAAATGTCGCATATAAACGCTGTTACTTTGACTTCAAAGAGGTCAAAGGGCTGCAGACGTTACATTTTACCTCGCAAAAAACTTGAGCGCTGTTGAATCAAATAAAGACATGTGAAGCACACATGGCACTTCAACACGCACACGGCTGCAAGCTGATTGGTCAATCCGCTGCGCGTCACTAGGTTCTTTGTTTAGAGTGACGAAAAAGGCACACGCAACCAAAACACAAACTCAGGCGTTGCTCGGTTTGTTGGTATTTCTGGTTTAAAAGTATGAATGTAGTAGGATTGAGGACCAGGTCAATTCCGGTTGGTTCTACGATCATTTTTGTATTCACATATTGCGTAAAAGATTAAATAAATGTATCCGTACAACGACTAGACTAGATAGACCTTCTCACAGCTGTGATAAGGTGATAGTTGTTGGTTGAGATTTCCGACCGGCGGAAAGACAGATCGATCTATGCCTACTATTTGACCTTGTCTGGTCATAAAGTAAAAACCAAAGTGTTCAAATCTATCAATTAATTCAGATGAGTGTCAGTTAGTTAATATTGTCTGGCTGGAAGGATCTTAGGGTTGATAAATGGACACGTTGCCAGCCCATGAAAACGTAGTTTAATTATGTATAGAGGCGTGTTTCCCACTGCTCCAAAGCGCGTTTTACAGCTGTAGTGTGCTGAGAAGCAGGCCCTTAAGTCACAAGTTAGTATGTAAACTTGGGGTTAGTATTTGTAGGCCTACATAATCTGGACTATAAAATAAAAATATATTCAAACCTAAAACAAAATATATGTTTTAATGAAATGATTAATTTCAAATTAAATTTTCTTTTAACTTTACTTAATGTTTTGTTAATAGTGAAAACTGTATTTGTAAGTTTGTTACGTTTTGCTGCCTGATACAATGCTTAAGGTGCCGCAAGTTGGAACTCTTGATTTGTTAATTCAAGCTGCTGAATTTTTGGAGAACAAGGACAAGTGCGACCGAGGTCAGTTCAGTTTTTAATCTCTTAGCAGAATATACTTTTGTTTGTGTATCATACCAAACTAGTAAAAATTGGTAATAAATTTAATAAGTGCAATGATCGTTTGAGATTAATGGAATGATTACATATGAACAAGTGTGGCAATTTATTATATTATGTAGCATACATTTATATCAAGACCTTGTGTTTACAGAAACTGAGCATGGATATGCGACACCTGCATACAGAATTGGTCAAAACTACCGGACCAAGATTAAAACTGTCCGGAGATCTCAGAATAGGTTTATTTAATTTCCCCCTTATACTTACCTTACTGTTTATTTTATTCCTTCTAGAACATTATATTAACTATTATACTTGTAGCAAAATTGTGGTTCACATAATAATTGTATGTTTGAAATGTTAAGTAAAAATATTAGAATATGACTGACCCATGTTTTGATAAACAGCCTGATCATAAAGTCTGTATATAAAGAAGTATTGAATTACATTGTTTGTTAGAACAAGTTTTTTTTAGATATTTTACTTGTATGTGTTTACATCCATATCATACAATCAAACGGATATCAATGTATATTTCCTACAGCAGTAACAGTCTCCCACCTTCAGCAAACAGTAAAGTAGGTCTTGGGCATTAAACTATGTATTCTCTTGATCCCACCCTGGTGTAAAAAGGCATGTTTAGACAAGCACATGCGTTAGAATGTGGCCTTATAAGTTAGGTCACTTTATTCAGAGGTCCTTTATTTGTATGCTGTACCAGACGCGACTGTACATCAGCGTGGCTGTACAGCAATATCTATGATCGTTCATGTCGCCTTTGGCGGTTGTTTGCATCTGAGGACATTGTTAAGTCTGCACAAACTATTGTTTTGTTTTAACGCCCGTCGTCAAACCTTTTATTACGCCGTGAATTGGAATGATAGCGCTAGAAACTAACTCGGCCATGTGAGCAAATAATGAACACTTAACACGGCCGCCGATTACCCGTAATGTAAAGGAAGTTACCTTTATATTAAATGACGTCAAATCACGAAGCTGTGATGTGCGTAACTACTGTTATACTGAGTGGGCGAGGCTGCAGAGCTCACTTTGTCTCGCCTATGCGTATTCGTCCAGACATGTTAAACCATGTGTCAATAATAGCTTCGAATACTTTTCGTCCTCTTAAGTATAGTTCCTTTTATGAAACTAATACATCGTCTAAAAAATAACGCTCAAACAACGGGTCAGATCCCACAACAATATGGTGTAGGTGGGGACCGTCATTGGTTCCTTTTTCCGTCATGTGACGCACATGTGTACGCACGTGACGAGCTCACACACGCACACAAGCCGCTTCTTTAATTAGAACGAAAAAGGGTTCCAAGTTGCGGACGTGAACCCGCTTCACCGCTGCCGATCAATACTCCTTTAATTTCCAACATATGCTAGCGCCGTTGCATTGCTCTTGCAGCCTTTCTCTAAACCCCGCTTGTATACAATGCTTTTAGCGACATGCGTACAATTGAGCTTTTAATGACCCACGCTCCGCTGGTATGTGTTTCTCGTATTATTTGTAGACCACGTATAATGTTCATGGATTTCCGTAAAGGAAACTTTCAATGGACATCGCTGGAATGACTGGCGTAATTTCCATCCATTATGTTTTCGCTTTTTCCATTCACTTCCGTCGGACCACTAGAAAGCGTTCGCAAGCGTACAATCTCAACATTGAAACCTAATACGCAGTCTCCTTTCCCCCTTGTCACCGAAAGGCCGGATATTAAGGACGGGCTAGGTCTGGTAATGGGCACCTGGGCTAAGTAGCGATATCTCCGAAAATGGCAACATTTGGTTAATTAAGGTTAAACGCCCGGCATGGCCAAGTGATGAAACGCAGAAGCAATTAGATCATAAACGTGACTTACCACGTGTGCGATTCTAATTGTCAAAGTGATGACGGCAACTGGCCTTTCGTGTGGTTGTAAACAGATCAACTCGTAGTCAAACCGCCCGCGGGTTGTGTGATATATGCCACGATGACATTGTTTCGTTTGCATTTTTTTGAAGCGCGAATTATTTACGATGTCGTTGTTCGACTGTTGCAACCATTGTTCCAGTTTCGCTGGATATTATTGAAGTCTCCCGCCGAACAATTTCCCGCAATTAAAAAAACAGTTTCCCCAACGCTTAATAATTAGTAGCCTAATACGACATGTTGTCTCTCCAATTCACGCTTGATCACCAGAGCTAGCAGCTGACGCATATAGCCCACATGTCTTACTTTCTTCGTGTTTCCTCTACGTGTACATGACGTCACATAGCTGTGAAGTTAGACAATAACGAAGTATTTGACCATCCTTGTGACCTCCTGTATTACGCTTCACTACCAGCGATCACCAATTCTTCAAAATTTCTATTTATTCCCACATGATTAAGTATTTGCTATGCGGTTGGTAATTTCGTTTGCGTAAGTGGTGCAACCGTTGCTTTATGCACTTTGCTATTTGAATTCGACAAATTATTAATCTAGTCAAACAAATAAGCGCGGTCGTCATTCGATGCAAATAAGCGAATTTTAAAAGTGACAAAAGTGGTGCAACGTGGTCTATTTACTCACCTTTTACCAAATACACGTTCATGTAGAGTTGGAAAATGTGTTTCGGTGGCGCAATAAAAAGACTTTAGTTCCTCCTGGTGCAATATCCAAATTGCGACCCGAGGTGGGAATTGTATATCGAGCCAAGCTAAACCAGGTGTCGCAATGGTGAATTCCACCTTATTGTTTGCTTATTACACAGAACGACGTTGGTGTCACGCAATTGTTAGTAGAAATGCTCATATCCTTAACGCGCTAAACACCTACATTGTAAATTACACAACACCCACTAAACATTGTCATACCAGTGAGTCATATGATGAGATTTGTAAACCATTCTATTAGTCTCGTTTTTTTTTTGTACAGGAGTTCATTGTGATCTAGATTTAATACCTCGCTGTGAAGCGTGAAGCTTTAACTAAGTGAAAAATGACGCCAAATGTGACCCGACACTCCCCCACCGTTCTTTTAATAATACTACTGTGTTAAAACTTTACTTTATCGCGTGTATAAATTGAAATGACAACGGATGTTATTGTTATTAGTTTAAAACCAGAAGGTTCCGACTCATCCGGCAAAGTAGTCGGACAGCTATGTTCGGCCGCATATGATTCGTATGAACACCTGGAATAATTCGTTATCCGGCTGTATTTTTTATTAGTTCCAATTTAATCGCGTTCGTCTTATCAGCGTTAGTATCCGGCATATTCAGCACAATTTGCCTGTGAAGGCTTCCTACTCCCAGGGATGGTCACATATTCGAGTTCCAATATTGTTTACCTTTCATGTTTAATGTACTAACGTTTTCTTTCTTTTGCAGAACCTCGCACAACGAACTGGAAAAAAACAGGTGGGCGAACTTTCTATTTAATTATTTGAACACAAGTTTATGTCCCCCGATCGCTGCCGTTTGATAAACCGCCAGGTTGTAAAATTCGATGCAACAAATATGGGCCATATATGTATTGGCAATGCAACACCTCGTTCGTCGGTCATAGCCATGCGTCGTAAACCAAGTGGCCCGTATTGGCAGCTCTGGGCGCCGCCATCTTAGTCACATGGTATACACGTGACAATACGACGCTGCAACGTCACAATGCGGCCTATATTGAGATGACGAGTCTATTGATTTGCGAACAAAGCGCGATAGAAGAGACTCGGTTTGCTGAACTAATTATACATACTCATACTGGCATTGTTTTTTTAACAATATGGCAGTGTTTCGTGATCAATTTCTTCCCGACAATGACGAGTGTTGTAAGGTCGCGTAGAATTTAGGCATCACTGGGAATCCTCAAAAGAAGTGGGCAAGCGTAGCACAATTGTTCCGCGATACACCTTTGTCCCCGTTCATTATTTCGCGTTTCCATTTTTAAACCCGTCAATAACACCCTAGCAACAAAGAAAGTCTAGGCTGGTGGTATTATGTTATAACTTTTACATGAGTTTTTGTTTAATCAGTCCGAATTCTATTATGGTGTTTTGGCGAACAACTTGCAAAACAACTTCACTCGGAGTTTCCAACGCAAAAAAACAAGCGCAAGTAATGCGTTAGCTTTCAAACGATCCGTCGTATTTTTTGTTGTTTGTGAGGTCACCAAACGCACCCAATGTGCAGCACACACACTGGTTTGTAATTTTCAAGTTTAACACTTTAAGATTTTAAAACTTTTCTGCGAGTAATAATTGAATTAATTTACCCAAGTAATTTGTAATTCAAACAAAGCAATTATGTTTATATTGATGCGTAAATTCCAGTTGATCGCCCAGAAAAGTTTAAAATATTTCGGAAACCGCGACGCGTGTTTTGAACGTCTGGATATTCTCCTTGACTTTAAAATGGTTGCCGCCTGAATCCGTTAAGTTCCGGATGGCAGCCCGCGATCGAAAACATGAGTAACCTCCGACGAGTTCAACCTTGCGAAGTCGACCTACTTACATGTTGCACGCTTCAACAGTCGCCAACGTTTTGTTTTTGCGCATCAACATTTTAAGTCAAGTGCTACGCTTTTTCGGCGCTTAAATATAGCGATGAGTGGTTTGTTGTTGGCACGTGTGCGCACTACTACATCGCTTGCGGAGTAATTCAATTACGGGACGCTTCCTAAATGGCCCCAGCGGCCTTACAAATGACCGGTCTGTCTATGGACAATAGTGTCCTACGACATCTATAAACAACGTTCCGGGCATACGGGGCGTGGTTACGCAGCTAAAGTTGTCTTTTAACCAATAGAAATGGCGCATTTATTCTCTCTATTTGCGCACGAACAGCTGATTGTCGCTGCTCTTTGTTCTCTCCCTTTCTCTTCGCACACGCGTTGGTAAAGCCACTATCCCGACTCTCTCTTTTATTTCCAACTTCGCATACTTCCTCGAGCGCTCTCAAAGCAACCCACTGAGCCATAGAAGCCACATTTCCTATCGTTGTAGCTTTGATGCCTTCCAACGTTGCAAATCGTCTGCATTCTTTGCACTAACAGGCTGTTTATTATTTTGATGCACTCAACCAATTTACCAGGCTGTAACTACCTGTTCGCGCAGCTGTGATTTACTCAGCGACATGCATTTAATGTACTTTGCAAGATCATATCTCACAGCCTGCCTGGTCATTAAAATTTACTGAATAGTAGATAAAAATAAAAAAATATATTAAATATACTAGTTATATTATTCAAATTTTTGAATTTAAACATATACTGTATTATATTGTTGTTGTATGTTCAACATTTAACCAAGAATGTTACTTTTAGACGTGCACATCTACGAAACTGCCTTGATGGTTTAAAAGCAATAGTTCCATTGAACCAAGACTCCACCCGCCATACAACACTTGGTTTGCTAACCCAAGCTCGAACTTTAATAGAAGTGAGTAAAATTTACTCTAAAATAACTTGTTTGGTTGGAGCAGAAATATAAAAATCTGTATTATCAGAATTTGAAACGAGATCGAAAGCATGTGGTTGGAGAGAAGTTAAAGTTGGAAGAGGAGAGAAATACCCTTCGCCAGCGCCTTCATCAGTTGGAGATTTCCCGACGCCGTAGGGACTCTACAGGATCCTCATGGTCATCTGGACGTTCAGAATCATCAAATGACTCTGACAAAGGTGATTATAAAATGTCCAGACCAAGACTTTGTTTAGGATTTTCGTTCTGAAACTTTTCCAGTTGTTTTATGTTCCAAACTCACCATAGTTAAGATTGTTTTTTCAGCAGTTGTGAATTGTAATGCTTATATTGAAATTCGTTGCAGATGAAGAAATTATTGATGTGACGGACATAAGTGAAGCATCCGAGACCTTGCGGGCTTTGCAATCATCGGTTCGACCAAACCTGATAACAATCAATGTTCCGAAAGCTCTCAGCCTCTCGTCGCGTGTCAAACAAGCCAAGATTGCCACATAGTCCCGCCACATACTCTCCATGTAAACAATGACTGTGTTCCACTTGCTTTTCCGACAGCACCGACATTTAGGCAAATTTTTTAGCAAATTTTATTAAGAGTAAGCATAAGTTTTATGAATTTGGTAATGATTGTGCGAATGAGAAAAGGACTTGGTTGACAGTCATGTTTGGTTGTGGACGGGACCATCTACCTCGATGTGCTTACTTGCTCATACAGAAGTTGAATTAAGATTTCCTCCAAACATTTATGAAGGTGCTGGCATCCATGGAAAACCTAAGTGTTTTAACAACAAAAACAACTTGGTCTTTACTAACCTACTTTTGCACCTTCAGAATCAATGGGATTAAAGGATTGAATGCTTAATTTGGCCCTATTTTTAAAAATGTTTGTTCTTGGTCACCACTGTGACTTTCAACTTTATCCAAATTCTATTTTTGTGCTGATTATTTCACTCAAATTGCACGTGTCCTGAGCAAATTGATAATTTTTCGCGATTTTAAAACGTAAATTCCATTTAAATATTGTTCGGCTTCACCAAATTTTCCATCCAATTATGCAAAATAACTTCATAAAAAGAATCAATCCCTGTCATATTCAGGGTGCGTGCCAGCTATGCATATTACACCACTACAGCTCAAACGAGCGGCCTTTCCTTGTTATCAGCCCAGTGAACTTCCATTTAAACGTCGCATGCAAAGACGCATTTTAAAAATCTACTGTCGCATCCTTACTGTGGCGCAAAAATGAAATTAATCCGAGAATATTTGGTGTTAACGCCAGCATACCTGCCCTAATGCTTGCGCAATATATTTGTAAATTTTAACTTTTCTGTTGTTTTGGAGTTTACCTTGTCAGATTTCTATACTGATGCTACATCTTTCTATGTGATTAATTTATTCCTCATAAACCTTTCAATGAAATTTTTATAAGATGAAAATTGTTCTTACCGTGATTCTGTTTCGTGCGAAACAAATTACTCTCCCTGAATGAGAGTGTATGTAAATGTTCTTATGAAATTTATTTTTTGATATCTTTACAATGTCCTGTGTACATTCTCTTCTACCCGTGCTCTGTATATTTACCCGTGGGAAAACTTTGGTAAAAAGGTTAAAACTGTACTCAGGTATACACGTTTCACTAGTGTTGTAAACGGTTTGTTATAAATCCCCCATTGTAAAAGCTCTTAAAATCCTACACGAGCCCACGAGCAATCTATAAGGTTTTTAGTGAAGCTTGATCTGAAGCATGTATGCGCTGATTCTCAACGCAATTGGTTCCCTTGTATTGTAGTATTAATCACTAAGCTGATTCACAAATCTACGAGCTACTAGTAACATAGTAATATATAAATATATATATTTAAATTATAAGTCATTGTTCCTTGTATATCGTGGGCTTGAATAAAGTTTTATTAAATTCCCAATTTAAACCTGGGTGTTAACAGATTAGTAGTTTTAGTGGCCCTATTGTATATATATATAGCTATTGTACATAACCTGTCTCGTTCTTTTCTGTACTGGTTGTAATAATATTGCCGCGTCGAAAGCATAAACTTTATTTCAGTTACACTGTGTTCTGTTTCTTTGAATTTATCTAAGGTACAATTTACAGAGAAAATAGTCTAAAAATTTTAAGGCAGTTTTGTTAAATGGGATAGATAACCAATGCGTACACAATTAAACCAAAAAGATTTATCTGTTTTAAACGAATCTGATAGCAATTTAGGTCGGTAAGGATAGGATATATTCATGTTTATATTGCAGTATGTTGTATATATAATACACACGTTTCTTCAATTTAGTAGAACCCATTAATCCTCTGGGTTAAGGCAATGTCCGTTAAGTTGCCTTGCACAAAGACACAACCGACTAGCAAGAGATCAGTTTCAAATCTGCAACCTTCCGGTTGAAAGGCGTTGCACTAAACCACCCAACTAATCGGACATTTCGGTCGGTTGGTGTAGCGGTTAAGTGCGACGCCTTTCAATCGAAAGGTTGCAGATGCAAAACTGATCGGTAGATAGTCGGTTGTGTCCTTGGGCAAGGCACTTTACGGACATTGCCTGAACCTAGCGGATTAATGGGTTCTACCAAATTGAAGGAACGTGTCTATCATATATCATATACAAAACACTGCAATAGCTCCGGTAACCCGACGATGGGCGTGAGGTGATCTAACGATTGCCCGTGTGTTAACCCACTTGGTTTTCCCATTCATGCGGATAAACATGAATATCCTATCCCCTACATTTGCGGAAGAAAACGCCTCACTAAAGGGGATTGGTAAGACTGCGGAAGTTGTTACTGCGAAGCAGAAATCTACGTCATGTAATAAAATAAACCCATTGTCAAGTACAACTAATACAATTTTCTAATTAAGTAAGCTTGGAGTAGTATTAAGTTTAACCTAAGAGTTTCAAGTTTAAATGTGGTCATTAACTTATCGGTTGTGTCATTTGGGAAGGCAATAAACGGACATCGCCTAAGTCAAGTGCATTAATGCGTTTTAGTTTCGCTAATATAGACTGAAACCTCTCAATCATACACAACATGTGCAATAGCTTAGGTAACACGAAGGTGATGCGAGGGGATCTTACGATGTTCCTGTGGCACGCGCCTTGCATTTTACTATTTAAGTGGATAAACATGAATATCCCAATTATTGAAAGACACGGAACTTCGTTTTTCGTTTATCCACCGAGCTAACTTGTCCGTCAGCTTGAACTTGTAAAATATCCTAAGCCCAATATAAGAATTTATTGTAGCAATTTTCGAGCCGGGTGACGAGGATGTCGGTGTGCGATATATCGCAAACATTGTTGTTGTTCATATAGGAGAGGATATTTATGTTTTAAATCGGTAAAAGAAAAAAAACGCCAAAGAGGTATTACACAGGTAAAAAAATCCTACCTGAGGAGCAGCGTCGGGTTGACTAGGCTATATCAGAGTGTTGTGTATGATTGATTTGTTCCCTAAGTTTTATTAAAACCGATTTGTTTACTGGGTTCGAAGATGTGCTCAGATGCTTGCCAATGAACAAAACCAACGAGTTTGCGATTATTTTCGAGCTTGCAACCCGGATCCAAGTCTACTTACCAACTTGCTTAGCTAATCGACCGAACAGTTACCACCATAGTCGCATCAGCATTAGGCCATCCGTGGTACAATATTGCTAATTTAGCTCAGACAAGACAATTTTATAAGTTTTATCGCAACATGTGATAACTAAAGTAAAGGTACGCAGATTTAAAGCGAGATCATGTGTTTTACGAGATATGTTTGAGTTCAATTACCATCTTAGATTCACAAAATATTCCTCCGCTAACTGTACACTGACATTATAAACTTAAATTTGACTATAGCTGCGCGTGAAGGTTCACCTTGCAAGGAATCGGGCGAGACTTATAAATCAGCTGCGGGTTTAATTCACTTCTCACTTGTCACCTTAATATAGCTCTTTATAGTATTCCTAATTGTCA
Organism: Ciona savignyi; assembly: GCA_000149265.1. NCBI lineage: Eukaryota > Metazoa > Chordata > Ascidiacea > Phlebobranchia > Cionidae > Ciona > Ciona savignyi. The sequence goes on from CH001992.1 coordinate 865,458, forward strand.
ACGGTTTGAGGAGGCGTTCACCTAATTATTCTACCTATCTCTCCAATGCGAACTGACCTCACAAAAACAGCTGTCACTCAAAATCCTATATGGGAAGTCTTACATTTTTTTACAATTTAAAATTGAATTTTGTATCTGCAACCTAAAATCAAAACCTTTCAAAATGTTACAATTCACCCCATACCCCTTCGTACATCGGCAACTTTTTTTCAGCAGATGCACAATCAACACCTTTATTTCCAAAACCACCGCTTCGCTATTACAAAACTTTACAGCTAAACGAGAACACCGACGCACAGCCTAGCACATGCTGCTTCCAACCAAAACTAATGGGGAATCACCACACTTACAATAGCTAGTTACTCAGCAAAACACATAATATCCCTGATCTTTAAGTGAAACATTCACTTTGGTATGCAAAAAATAACACAATAAAAAAACAAATATAAAAGCTTTTAAATTTTTAACTCGATTGATTTTTTTTTGTTTTTTTGCATTGGTAAACAAAGGGCTAAGTATTTATATCGGTGTCAAACATGTGTTTAACCACCCAGCTTGAAAAACACGCTGTGTATGCCAAATATTTATGAAAGCATGGCTGGTCACTAATTTGTATATTTTATACACCGAGTGTAGTTTGATTTGCAAGCAGAAAGAAATGCTGGTTTCCCTGAGTTAACAACCCAGACTTGTTTTCGATGGTAAGTTAAAGAACTATATTAACACCTCCTGCATAAAAGTACGTTAAAAAAACAATAAATAGGCCTACACGTTACATACCCCTTAGTTAAAAACTATAAAAACCCGCTAAAACAAACATTGACCCAGAAAATTGCAAGCCTATCAAAGTAATAATTCAAGGGCAAATCTAAATTTTTAGTCTATTGCGTTTGCATTTTTTTATTTTCTTCTGTTTGGTACAACATTTGTTAACTTACTTTCCTTTAAATCTACTTAAATTGCAGCCTGGCGCAATAATGATCAAAAGAACTTAATTTCACAGAAAAATGTTCAGTTCGGTTTTAAAAACTAAAAGGAAACATGTAATCTAACAAATCTTAAAGTTTTAATTTAATTTGATTTAGACGACATGACATGCTTGTCAAGCGTTTACTTCGTGTTCTTGGCGGTATATTGCTTCTCCTTTCAGCCGACAGGTTGCAGATTCGAAACTTGTCGCTATAGCGAGTCGGTTGTGTTCTTGGGCAAGGCACGTGAAATGACATTGCCCGAACTCAATGGACAATGGGTTTTACCAAATTAAAGAAATAACGCTCATACACATCTCACTACAATAGCTTCGGTAACCCGACAGTGGGCGCGGAGTGCTGATCTGACGATTGCCCGTGTGTTAACGTCTCTTGCGTTATACCGTCTCGGGGATAAACATAATTATCCTATCCTTCGTTGATTACTGATCTGATATCATGACTTTTTGTTGTTTCTTCGCCCTCTTTCGTGCGTTGTACGATGCGCTTTGATGCTGCTGCTTACCACTCTATGGATTGTTATTGTAGCTTTTGAATTCTCCGAGTCGTCCTCATACGACTTTACTTCTAGACTCGTGAGACTTTAAATTTTAAAACGCTGCGGCATTCGAAACATTGAATTTTATATGCGATACATTTTCTACCTCCTACTTAGAATTTATTTAAACAAGTTTCGCATTCAAAATGTGGTTTTTACGCACATGTTTGATTAATTGGACCTGGTAATACTGCATAGGTTAACAGCAACCTTCTTTATATAATTATACATCAATTTATTATTCTGACGCTTTCTAAAGTACTACTCTGTTTTGAATTGCATGAGATGTTTTATTTCACAACACAAAGTGATAGAAATATTGGTTAGTATTAAGCTAAATAACGATTTTATAAGGATAAGGGTACATAATAACGTTTAGTAAGAAATAGGGTCAGCATTAATGCCCCACTTGTCAACGAAATGGGCATGATGTTGCTTTATAAGGCTGTCAGATAGCGCAAGCTCACGGTACATCACAAAGTCGCCGATTGCTCCTTTCAGTGGCATGAGTCCACGAGGGTCAAGATCACCAACTACGAAGCGGACGTCGCCTGGAGATGTGCGACTTTGAAACCTGCTCAGAAGCTTTCCATTGCAGTACACACTGCTAGCTGCTGCGCCTCCCTCCACGTTCCATTGGACACTTAGTACGTTCCATTGGCCAATAGCTCCAGGATTCGCCTTGTTTGGGAAGTTATTGATCCGGATGTTGTTGTTAGTTGTTCCAGACACCATAAGCGTGCCGTCCGGCATAAAGCAGATGAATTTGTCGAAACCATAATTGTCGTGCCCAAAAATGCCGTTTCGCACCCAAAGAGTATTGGCATCAAATCCGTCGACCCGGAAAACAATGAAAACCGTAAGCAAATCAGGTTGACCCCTAGCCGGATTTAAATCAAGATTACCCAGCAGTCTTTTGTTGCTGCGTCCGTCGAAAAGCATGAAGCGGTGTCCATTTTGGCGTGCTTGAGAAAGCACTGGCTGTAATGATGCCATGGATTGCGAAACGTGTGTTTGTGACAGTCCTTGATCATATATCTTCGATATTTTGTGAGTTGACTCTGAGAAAACCAAGTCACTGTCCACGCGAACATCATAATGCACTAAAGCCTTCGAGTGAATATACTGCGATGTCTGGAGAGCTAATTCTAGCTTCTTCTCGAGGGTGCTGGCACCAGCTTCCGGGGTATTACCTGATGAGGAATCGCATTGAATGCTGCATTGTTCCAGATTTATCGACCTGCACAAGTCCACAACCATCAATGTGAGAATCAACACGACAAAATGCATAATGCAGAATCTGGTGATCGGAAGAAGAATACAACCGAGAACTTTAACCAATGAACTGCAGACGTAGATGTGGTGATGAACTCGCTTTAGCCAGAGGTATTAAACTGTTTTTCGCTGGGGATTTTTTTTTATAAATAAACGCCGCTTCCGTGCCAATTTCCAGATTGTGCTACGTCAAAGCAATTAAGTTCGTACCACATAACAACAATGTTGACTTCATTTTACAATTGCAGTTACTTTCGTAACAGAGTCCCCCTATTTCTGGCACAGGTTTAAAACCTGTAACTGACGTTATCGTTAAAATATTATATAAATAATTTACTATTTAGACAAGCGGTTCCATAAATATCGGTCGCCTAGACTGTATACTTTCAATAATACTTTTGTTTCTTATTTCGAGATCTTTTGTTCTATTTCATAGCACGATTTTTTGTTGCATTGCAAGCAGTTCTTTTATTTTTTTGCAGCACATCACAATAATTCTGGTTAATTTGCAACGACAAAGAAATCTAAAATCCGGAGGCAAACTCCAAAATGAAAAGATTATCCAATTAAAAAGATTTGGGTTAATGGAATTTTTCTATAAGTGAGCTATATAGTTTTAGCAAAAGTGAAAGTTCGCCATCACGACATAAGTTGTGTTTGGGGTGTGTTGTACAACAATGGCGCAATTTGCGAAACATCAAAATGCTATTTGCAAGAAACGTTTACAGTACAGACTCAGGGCGTCAATTTACACAAGTGGAAGACATCTAAGAAAAGAAATATCAGCACCGAAAGTAATTAACATATTACTACAACAGCTATTTATTTAATATGGTTTGCTTGTATTTAAGTAAAAAAAACATGCCGCTTAAAAATCAAATATTTTCTGGCTATAAATGTCTTTGGCCGGTGTTAGACTGCACGCTAAAATCGTTTGTAACAGCTTTGCTCTTTAAATTTATTCTCGGTTTATTTTATTACGTTATTCAGGAGGTTCAAATAAACATAATAAACAAGTCAAAAATTAAAACCAAGTAACGGGTTCGTTTTGTTAAACTTTTCCGAACAAGAAATGGGAAAGTATTGGGATTTTTCAATTGCTATTTCCAAGCTGCAATCAAGGATGAATTGCCGTGTTATTTTCCGAGAAAATTCCATTTGGCAATGGTTTAGTATAAGTGATAATCCAAATCGAATGTTTCCGATCTAAAACTCGCTTGTAATTACTTCAATCCTGATAAGGTGAATGTTGACGTTGTTTTTTTGCAATTCCTATTTAGGTCAGCAAACATCACACGTAAGTTTCAAACTAAAAAATGAGAGCTTCTGCGAAATATAAAGTTAAAGAGAACTTTTTCTGCTAAAATTTATTGTTTTTTTGTGCTGTACTATACCAACAAGGAAAGGCAAAATGGTCTACCTGCGCAAAACAGATATATATTTTAATAAAAATAGTTGTAAAATCCCGAAGCAATTACTATAGACGTTACATACCGGAGCCAATATCTACAAATAATTCATTGTAGGTTAAAAGCAAAAATTGTGACATGTGTAGGTTACCATGCGGCAGGTGGCCCTACCAGCCCAACTACGTCATACTTTTATTTACGCCGACCAGTTAGCTCAATCAGTAAGAGCGTCTGCCACGTAGGCAGTTGAATAGTTGTGGAATCGAGACCAGCCGCTGGCGAGAAGGTTTTGACCTTCTACAAGGCAACGCGGCGTTGTGTGATAACCATTTACCGATTTTCCTTCAGAAAAAAAACATAAACATCCTATTCCAGCTATCTCATGTACGCAGTCAGCCAGGACCAAACCAAGACACATTTGAACGGATCAGCATGATTTTAATTAATAAAAATATGCTAAGTTGAACAGCTTATGCTCAGAAGTAATAAAATAGGAAGAACAACATAGCAGAAAAAGATTATAAAAAATAAGCAATGGTCGAATTTTTGCACCGACATCTTCATATTAAAAAACTCCTTGCATTTAATTATGATTGATTATTTAAACACTGAAGAAATATCTTAATTAGGTGGAAATGTGGGAAAAGTTCCAGCACTATTATCAAAGAAAACCAAGAATTAAGTCTTGTTTGGTTAGTAACATCACTAGAATTAATACGTTTTGTATTTGTAAGTTTTAAAGGAGTTACTAACATTTCTTGCAATTTTAAATCCACCATTCATAAAATCGAAATTTAAAAAACAAATGTTATACTACTTCTGAGTCTCTTAAAGTAATAAAACTTGTTTCGGAGATATGGCGCTGGTTGCTTGTGTGGAAAAAGCTGAAAGAAGAATATGATTAAAAACAACAACCGGCAGCTGACTGATTAACCAAGTATTGAAAGTCTTATTCAACATATTACAATAACTGACTCTACAGAAGTGCTGAGTCAGCAATTTATTTGCACTGAGTCAGTGATTACCACTGTTATATTGACTTAACAGTTTTTTTATTCCAGAGGATAAACAGTATCATATTCCAGTTTTGATATTTCCCCACAAAAGTTGCATTTGTGGATCAGGGCACTGATTTGCAGCAATATACCAGTACAGGATATAGATTTTAAAAAGATTGGCTTCATACTATGATAAGCACTAACTATCCAGAACTTAAACAAAGAGAAAAACGTCTAAATCGAACTGCACGGGTTTCGTTTACCTCATTGTGGGCACAAAATAATCTTGACGATTAACCATGTGATAATATCCCTTGCATTTTTGCATTTACTGGGATAAAACATGTATATCCTGTATTAATCTGTACACATTGGTTGCAATCAATGTTTGAAAACATATAAACACAACATTACTTTTTTCCAAGTTCATAAGAACTGATCATTATCGCACATGCAGGAGCAATTTTCGCACAACGGGGCAATAAACCTGGGATTGGAAACAGTTTAATTCATTAAGGTGGCTTAAAAAAGAAGCAGTATTGTGAAATAACCTTCTGCCACATTTTATTTGATTCCACATTGTGAAAACATTAAAAAAACAGGAAAAAAGAGGGCAAAACAACAACCGTTAAATTACACAATAAAGTTGTTTTATTATATTTCCAGATAAAAACCTTACATAGTGCCATAGTCGTTTGTCCCATTGACAGTTAAGAAAAGCGGTTCAAAATTATTATTTCTTTGCATCTAAATAATAAATAATGTTAGAAGTGAAATGAAAAAAACTCTACCCACCAACAAACAAGCCGCGGGGTCCAGATTCTTGTATTATTTTCCGCATCATGCCTAGAGTGGTCACGTTCCCATTCCCATTCACTTGAAAAAATTTTGCGAATTTTTACATGTTTATTATTTGAGGTTGTTTTTATTGCAAGCCCATTACGGGGGACATATAATTAATAAAAAGTAGATAAATATATGATAATTAATTAAAAATTTTAAATATTTTTATAATCTATTTGTTACAATCCGAAATACCACTTTTAAATATATATATTAGGGACAAATACATTTGAGAGCATTTGTTATTAAAATGCGTGGATTGCACATAGCCTATGTGGGCACTACAATTGACAAAACAAAGATAATTTCTGCCACTAAAAATTGTTAGTGGCAATAAAAATTATTTTTGTAAATCCAATTAATCAGTTTTTACACCATAAATTTAATATTCAGTTAAGCTGTGGTGGTAAATTTCAAATATAATGGTTGGAATTATTGCTGAAAATTAATTGAAATGGCAAATCTTTTAATTAATTATTCCAGACTGGCCAATTATCCCAGTTCATACACAACCACTACTTACATCCCATAAGTTCTTTTTCTCCAATTGTTATTTGCCTGGTTGTCTTAACAACATCAAGTGGAAGAGTGATCACTGCAGCCGTGGTGCCGGCAAAAAATCCTGCGATGAATGATTGAAGGAATATCGATTGAGTGTTGACCCGCTTCTTCAAATCTTCGTACATGTACCAGTACAACACTGCATTTCATTGTTGTTGGAATCAAAATCATGAAACGCAATTCATACAGCACAATATCTCATTCAAACTATTATTCGCAATGTTGGACGGTATTTCTTTCAAATATTGGCCAATTGGTGGGCAATTTATTTGACAATTATATTACCTTTAATGATCTATATTCCTAAGTAAGGATATTTGATGGTTATTTAACTTAGCCTATGAAAGCTGTTTGCTGAAAAGTTGTATTTACCCAAGTTGCTTTAAAGTTCCCATGATACACTTAACAGTGTAGCAATTTAGTCAGGTCTGTTTTAAGAAAGGCTCTTTGTAACATATTTTAAAAGCATTGGTACCAACAGAATATCAACCACATGTTAACCATTAACCATCCCTCATTGCAAAAGCACTTTTACTTAAAAGATTGCCCATTATGATGCAAACTTGGTGAGCAATGCCAGTGGATTTTAATTATAAATTGATTGTGTTAAAATGGATCGCCTTAAGTAGAAACATTATATTCTGGGTTTAATTAGAATATGACTAAATGTAAATATGGCCCTAGCAGTGTTTTTGTTCTGGTTATCAGGAAGGGGTAATATTACTATCACTTAACAACTTGTGGTAATGTTTACAAAAGATAATAAAAATAAACGAACAGAATAACTTAGGTAATTATATAACAATGGGCATTAACATATAACAGGAGAATTACTTGAAAAAGGAACATCGCGCAACATTGTGGCACTCCACCCCCTCCATAATGAAATGTAGCCCGATTTTTGAACCGACGTCCTCAACACTTTTACAATCTCTGTTTTGTAAATAGAAATAGAAATTAATAAAATAAAAGTTAACCCAAGTTTATGGGGAAGTAAGATGTAAGTGAAAATCTATCGAAAATTAAACTAAAACTATACAAAGTAAGGTTAAACCATGAGGTTAACACAACATTTTTACCTGAATGTGATTTTTAGTTTTAACTACACAGGGAATATATAATATACAATTAATAATCCAATATGTTATTCACACATTAATATTTTATGCTATTTAAAAGTCATTTATAATGATGGTGCCATGGAAATTAACAGCCGGGAGTCAAACCTCTATGTGATAGTTGTTGAGATTGCATCTTCGTGCGAATAAGTTCAATCGGAGATACAATGGTCACAGTTCCAGCTGCAAGAGTTGATTGACAATTATAAAGGTTGCGTCACAGCCTTCATTAGATAAACATTCCGGGATGTACAACATACTATTACTAGGAAACTGTACTTATTACATAATATTGCTTAAAATAAGAAATTGTAGGAATTTTAAGGCAAAATGCCTGGCCCAGGGACAGCTGCAGCAAAAAGTGGTCAGGGTGAATATCAAATCAAGAACTTCTTGTCATGATTTTAAATCCGAATTGGTCAAACCTAAGTTTTTGTAAATAAATCAGCTTAAATAAAATCATCAGTAATCATAAAATAAAGACTTAAATAACTACCTCTGGCCAAAGCACCGGCAAATATGGGTGAATATAGGCCTAATATTGGAGCGAATTTCGACTTGAGTTGGTCGTATGAAGTAAAGTAAACAACAGTTGCTGGAACTGCCATCACTCTGGATAAGAAAGAACAAAATATTTGTGGTTAAAACAAAAAATGTAAAGTCACTTCTGAGTGGATTGCATGAAATATATTCAATTAGTGAAATAAGAATGTGTTTATAGGTAGCAGTGTTAAAGAGAAAAACAGCTTGCTTAAACTTACCTTTCGTCTGTGGACAAATTACCGCTGTCACTAAAAATTGTTCTTTTAAATTGCCATAAATAAAAATGTATTATTAAGCCATTAAAAGTTTGACCAAAGTGACCACAGCAGTTCCAGGGGACAATGGTTTTTTATCTGAATACAAGGAAAATACTCTTAAAAGTACTGTACTAACATTTTGGTGGTTATTGTAATAGCAATCACTCGAAATTTATAATCATAACAAACTGAGGGAGAAGAGAAAGAAAAGGAAATATAATATACATAACAGAACATTAAAGAATAAATGCATTTTAATAAATAAAGAATAAATGCATTTTATTAATTATAATTATTTAATATAAAGAGGTTACTCAAATACTGCACAACTTAACTTACAAAGTAGGAGAAAGTCCACTCCACAGTGATGTAATTCCCTCATTTCGTGCTATGTTTATCATCGCATGCTGTCAATGTGTTAGATATTCAATGAATAAAAACTTTAAACCTAGAAATTAGTTTGACCAAAAAATGAACTAAGGTCTGAAAACTGGGCATTACCAAATTAATATAAGCAACCATACTGTAACACAAATACTCTAATAGGGTGCAGTGTTGCTATTTGTTCATCTATTGCATGACAATGCTTGAACGGCGAACATTGTGGAACAAAATTCATCCTATTGAAGTCATGTGTTGCTACAACACTTTTTAATGCAAAAAATACCATTCTTAAGATATAATTTTTTTGCACTATATAATGTCAAATAGTAATAAGACAACTGGTATGGCATTTAGCTAGGATTTGAACTTTAAGTTTGTGTACTTTGCACAATGAAGTATCTTAAAAAAAGTTTAATGGTCACACTCATGGAAGTATCACAGCTCTAGAGGAGTGTGAGGGGGGACATTTAATAGTTTAAGAAACAAGTGAAAATATGCTAAAACTCTTGCAGAAAAACGGTACTGGGTAGTTCTCATTAAAAAGAACTAAGGATAACGGTATTATGGTACATTTTGCTTGTATTTCTGTGAGCTTTAACGACTGTTAGTTTTATCAACATTTAAGTTCAATAAAACAAATTTTGCAAATGTCAAACAAACTAAACTAGGGAAATATATAATAATTAAATAGATATAAAATGATTATATTACAAATGCAACAACGCATAAAGAATAAAGATCTATGTACATTTGTAAGCTAAAATGGGCTGGGGTTGATGATATACACCAGTGATTTAAAATGCATAATATAAAATAAGATTTTTGGAATCTAATTTTTTAGCATTTATATGGTACCGTATGCTTACAATATTGAAACTAGAAAACCCATCCAGCCATGATAAAATATGCACTTACAATAGTTCCATTGAAATTTCCAGGTCTTGAATACCATTTTGAGCCAGAGTTGCCATTGACACAGTAACACATATGATCCATCAGTCCATTGCAATACATGAAACATTTTCCAGTCTGTCCACGAGCTTGCATTCTTATTTTAATCACATCCAGGGGCGTCACTGGAATAAATTAAAAGTGTCTTGGTCTAGGCCTTTTGGCATAAGGTATTCAACAAGAAACTTTGTAAATGGAACCTTAGCCTTTAGACTATTACATGTTGCACTATTGTTTTTATGAAGAAAGGATTAAGGTGACAGTAGTGAAAATGCCATTTGCATCTCAAAGGGTTGGGACATCTACGAAATTAAGTATTTCTACATGCTTATCGTCATATAATGTGTGGGGAGAATATATATGTTAAAGAATTTATTACTAGTAATGTTAACACAAGATAACTCATATAATGAGATAAATATAAACGGAATTCCAATCTAACAAGTCTGAACCTAGTTATGATTCTTATTTTTTTTCTTACTAAATTGTAAGTTTAAAAATACAATAACCATAGTTATTAAAACATTTATTTAAAGCTATATACGCGCTATTTTGTTAGCTATATAAGATATAAGCTAAACCGAAATTATAATTAACATCAGACATCAATCCACTAACCGAATAACGATGTGATAATTGCACCAGAACATGATGATATCATCTGTTGAGTTGGTGTAATTTCCATGTTAAATGTTTTTCTAACATCCCACAAAATATAAAGCTTATAGTTGACCAATGACCACCTGTCATAAATGAATAATGCTTAAAACTTAACCAGGTTTGAACATACCAAAATTGTTGACCATCCTTTGGGGCATAATGAAAAGTTATTATATAGCTGTGGTGACTACTTGTAGATTGTATAGCTATGACTATTTAATTGCTTAAATCTATTAATTATATGTGTCTGACTAAATTGCTTGATAGCTTAATGCATGGCATTTCAGCCGAAAGGTTGCAAGTTCGAAAGTGGTTGCTGGTTAGTCAGTTGTGTCCGTGGGCAGGGCACTTAACAGACATTGCCTGAAGAGGATTAATGGGTTCTACCAATTAAAGAAATATGAGAATTGCCAATGAGTTAACCCCCTTGGTTTTCCCATTTACTGGATAAACATATAAATCTTCTTCCAACCTATATGCCAATCATCAAATTAACTTGCTAAATTGCAGGTGGGGGCAGCTTATGTATTACCACTGATAGAAGCTATAGTGATTATTATATATGCATAAAGCCATTTATTAAATTTTGGTAAAACGCAGTAATTCACTCAATTTAGGTTGGTCATTTGATTTTCCTGTCAGAGCCACAACCATCTATCGAGGAATTTGTAGGTGCAATCCTCTAAAATCTAATTCACCACTGGCCATTCAATTTAACTTGACTGCTTTTTAAATAGATAAACACGAAGAAACTATGTCCTACATTCGAACTGTTTATAACATTTGCATAAATGATGATACGGGTTCATGAAATCGTGGGTATTCCCCACAAAAGAGAGCACTGTGCAATCCACCAACACAACATTAAAATACATGTATGCCATATAGGACCTCTATGCTTTACACAACTCGACCAACTAGGAACAAATAAAAAAATGCTGATGTAAAACTTTATTATGCTTTTTAAACTAGTAACAGTGTTCGGAAACCAGTAAACATAATGTCCGGAAACAAGTAAACATAATGTCCCACCGAATACCCTTTTTTAATGCGTCGGTTTGATCTAAAATGTTTTCCGGTCCGAAAGTTGTCGCTAGTGAGTCGGTTGTGTTGAAAGGAACAAGTAAATGATACACATGACACTACAATAGCTCCGGTAAACCGGGCCCGATGGTTCACGCGAGATAATCTGACGATTGGCCGTGTGTTAACGCCCCTTGTATTTTCCTATTCAAAAGACTACATCATTTTTTTTTTCTAGTAAGCCGTGTTGAGTATAACCCATGATGGTTTCGTTACTAGGACCGTTTTTTGTGTATAAAAGTCGGTATATGTATCGGTCGCGTTAACAATTTAGCCACACGACCGTACTATATCTATACAGTAGTTTGATTGTAGAGTCACGGGGACATACCAATTTCGCCCGCAAACGGTTGTTTGGCCTTGGGAAGATTTGTATGGCTATGGCCGTAACCGCAGGCAACCAGTAAACCTATTCCGATTAGATTTCCCAAGTTTAATGCAAAACTATACTTAGTTCATAACGACAACTTTATACATTATATAATACATCGGTTCTATGTGCACCAATACAACAACAAAGAGGGATTGTAAAAAGAAAATTTCGCGATGCTATTAAGCTGGTAAGCCCTGATGGTACGGTCGTGTGGCCGCATGGTTATCCTGACCGATTCATATATCGTTTCATCATTGCTTCGAAACAGAGTTGGAAAAAAACAAATACTGGAACAGATGTTAGTGCAAATCTGTCTCATAATGCCTGGTGTACAGTGACCAATTCAAATGCACTATTAACCAAAATATAGTTGGTCCAAATTATTTAATTAAGTATATTGAATGTGGATGCAATCCAATTATTGGCTAGCATAATGTTTTTTATAAAGTATAAGTAAAATACAATGAACTTGGACATAATTTAAGATCTACCCAGTTCTAATATTTTCCTTCTCTCAAGACAAGATTCTTGCAACAGAAATTTTGCCATCAAATTCCAAGTTAAGAGTGTGGTTCTTGAGCAGAGCGCAAAATAAACTTTTTTGTACGCAGCCATCTGTCTTGCATATTAACCAACATGAACATAATGTGTGTTAATCTCCGGGACAGGCCGTTATGGTCATACGTATATACTCGAAACGAACGCAAAAAATATGTTACAAGTTTGCTACTGTTTTTAATCTAACACTTTCTTCTAATCCACTAGTAGGCCTATAGTTTATTCGGCGGATAAGTCGAAAAAGTAATGCGGGTTAATTTAATTTCATTTGTGTTTTTTGTATTTTTTATATATAACAACTTTTTAAAATTTGAAATAATTAGTTTTTTTAGTCGTAAGTAGCCTACTCAATTTCAATATATATGGCGTCGAAAATGCCTAAAAACCTTTCTTTTTCAGATGGTATTGTATTCGGGAATTCCCCCAACCTAATTTACCCTTAATTTGCCACTGCGTATCCCGACTGGTCCGTTGTTTGATTTGGCTAAATCTTCTGGGGATTTACCGAAAATCAGCTAAGGAAGGGTATAAGTTGCCAGAATGTTTTTGTTCGTATTGAAATTCTTTTTCGATTTAAGTTTTAAGTAACTAGCTGCTTCACACACGGATTGTAGTGTGTATACTAGAGTATTTTACATATTTAAATGATTTACCGGAGTAAACTGATTTTTGTTTAACGGTGTTTCGTATTTAATCTATATATCTGTGACGTTCTCTAAAATAAATAAGGACCTCTTAGACTTTACGGGGGAATTGAGAGTTTAAAAAAGAGAACCTGAATTCCTCCCTGGGCTTCTATAAATCGGGATGACGTACTAGTTGATGCTCTACCGTAGGTTACTGTTTCTATTTATAGCGTAAATAGCAAACAGTACAATAAGATATATGTAAACAATCAATATGTTGATATTGTATAAAATAAGGTTAAATAAATAGTTGGCAAATTTGTTTAACATCCACTCCATTGTACAAACGTTACCATGTACGTGACAAATCGCAGACTGTTATTCTCGTATTACCTAGCATTAAAATTGCAAATAAATTTTTTCGCAGTGTTGCAGCAACAATAAGCGCACTGTGAACCACTTTGAGGTCATACTTGTTTTGATGATAGTCCAAATCAATTAGACTGTTCTTATATGTCTGTGGTTATGGTCAAACATTGACATGCGTTGCGTAAGTGACAGCCAGTTTTAAAGTCGAACACCGTGCTCGACAAAAAACCGTGCTCGCACTGATAGAAAGCCAACAACAAAGAATGTTTAAAGATTGGCTTAAATTAACAACGTAATGAATTATACATATGCGCGTCATGAACCTTCACAATATAAAATACACAACTTTCCCAACTTTTTTTAAAGTGTGATTTCCCTGATTTTATAGGCAAAACCAGAAATCCCCTCAGGTACGAACAATAATTGACCTATTATAAGTTCACCTGGTGGTGTAATATGTATTCGCTTAATTAGATGACATATATAGCGCAATGGGTCTTGTGTTTTAAACCAATATTTACTTACTATAGAGCCTACCCATAAAATTAGATGCGCGAGTCATGGTGCAATAAAGATTATAGCTTTATATAAAGCTTAGCCCCTTAGGAGTATATCATTTCAGTTTAGTTTACGAGAAGCTAACTCATAAAAGATAATTTTACTATCCACAATGCACCTGCGACTTCGTCAAGTCGTAATAAATATCATGCTAACTTACATTATTACAGATTAACATATAAGAAAAAGTAAAAATAAATAACCAGGAGACGAATATTAAACCAAAAAGAGTTGATTTTGAAAACCAAGGTTTTCGCATAGAATGAACAAACATCGGTCACTTGTAAACATCTGTCCAAAAGAACCTGGACAATTTGGAAAATTACACGTTAAGCCTCCACTACAAGCAATTTTTTAAGAAAGCGGACGTTTTATGAGGTTTGTATAATTGTGTGGGTTGTTGTTATTGAATTTGTAATTTATTTATAGAGAAATTAAATAATCTTCTGTAGAGTTTCTAAATTTAACTTTTTTGCAGCTGTACTTCTAAATTCAGATTTGAATTTGAGACACCGACACAAGATGGCTACCCCACACAGGTATAATGTCATTTTAATGATTTTTTATGTTTCCTGCAGTTTTTCGGCCATAGCTTCAATAACCTAATCCACGAGTATCAACAACGAATTAACGTTTGTTTTGATAAACTAATATGGGTTATGTTGTGGCCACCTTGGTTACCAAAATATAACTTTTGCTATGCATTCGTGGGCCAATAATAGAGGGACGATAATAATGGGGGGAAAATAAAAAACTCCCTGTTAAAATTATGAAAATTAATAATAATTCAGTAACAATAATTAATCTTAACACCGAAACTAAGTCTAATTTTAGCCCCAGTCGTAAAACAAAAAGTAAGTCCTAATCTTTATTTCATTGTATACCGTTCACCTCCTTTCCTATATTTCCCACGTTCCCTCATTTTTTTTCGATACTCATTGTAAACTATGCTAACTTTTACTATTAGGCCTATAACCATATGACACATTTTGAAGCAAGTTTATAAAAATGTTTGGAGCGGTGTCTAAATTGTTGTCTAACGCTGATAACCTTCATTGTTAAAGGGCATTATTAAAAATATTTTTGTTAATTTCCGATAGTACCACTGGATGGAGAACACGGGGAAACACCGAGACTGTGAACGACAAATGTTTGATCTGCGCAGGAAGCAACGTTCGAGCTGGTGGCGAACCTTGCTTGTTCTGCTTTTTCTGGGTTTTAAGAGTCCTTCGCAAGTTGAATACTCAGCCAAACAACCACGACTTGCCTCAGCGGATGAATTCTTCAATTGAGGTTTTCGTCGAAGAAAACAGCATTGATAAGCTAAACGTATCGGAAGAACTATAAACTTGCAAGATTACTGCTGTTTCTTTGTATTTACCGCAGTATTTATAGAATTTCCTATTGTTCTGTAAATATACAATTTATTTGCGTTTAAAGTGCTGTGGTTTTATAATTTTACCACATTAACTTTTAAACCGCAAAGGAGTTCAAAATGTCTCCCACTTTATTACTTTTATTATTATGTTTTATTATCTATCGTTTTGCAGTTAAAATACTGCCTGACCCCGAGCAATTGCCGATTTACGAACAAACTGTATGTTTTATACTCTTGAATACTTTACGAACTAACTGTGTGTGTTTTTTTGTATACTTTTTTTGTTTATTTTGTGTATGCGTTTACAACATACTGATATAAATGTATGTCAATTATTCCAACAATATTGATTTAATGACTTTGCTTTTATATGGCGTTATATATGTGTTCATTTACTTTTATTTAAGCATCATTACAAATAAAAGCATAATTACAAATAAATTATTTAATCCCCAATATACCTGCTTACACAAAATATCATATAGTATTGTATACATTCGAGGCAATTTATCAGGCAAACATACAGTATAACGTCTTAGTAAACGCTTAAATGACTGATTATACGCGCAACGATTCCAATTAGAAATGTGCTTGTCTAAAAAAATTAGCAAAATAAAAATATTTATAATAAGAAAAGATTACAGGGTTAAATGAAAAACAGATTGCATTTATGTAGGCTACAGACATTTGTACAGAGATTGTTTAGGGAATTCCCCCAGAGATTGTCTATGGAATTCCCCCTGGTTAAACCCATACTTTTGGGGTTATGACATTTCTAGGTCATATTAGCTAGCATACTAGATAGTTATATTTTGGTCTGGTCGAAATCCCCTAGAACAGCGCTTCTTAACCTTTTTTCCTTCATTACCCACTTCACTACTTAATAAATCTATATTCCCCATGATATGTAACTTGGGGAATTCCCGCTTTCGATACTTAAGCAGTATCCATTGATATTTGGAGGGGGGCCTCGCTCAAAAGGTTAAGTTTTCGAAACTTCATGCTTATGGATTCCCTAAAATCGTACTGGCTCTCACATTCCTGCTTAAAGTTTTTCACTGCCCATGTCCTTCGTTTTCCGAAACTTCAAATTACCCACCTGAAATCCTCAAATTCCCCACTAGTGGGTAATTACCCACTGGTTAAGAACCTCTGCCCTAGAAGGTTCAGTAAAAAAAGTTTAAATAAACCGAGAGAAATCACAATATGTCCCCTTCGAAATCAAAAATACCCCATAAATATATCGAGAATTGTTTGCGTTACCACTACAGTTGTAGCCGAAACTTAAAATAATACAGTCGGCCTATAATTCAACACTAGACATTGACAAATATTGTACTGGATTTATAGACCATTTGCACTTTGCAATGGAAAATCAAATCTAGAGATTAAAAATAGAACCTAAATGGGGACTAACCCCCTGGGACTAAAGCTTCTTAAATATCGGGGTGATGTTCTAGTTGGTGCTATACCGTATAGGTATTTATATGCTATACCGTATAGGTTTCTATTTATAGCGTAAATAGCAAATCAGTACAATTAAATCTATGTAAACAAGCAAAATGTTGCAATATGCTTATCTTGTGAAATAAGGTTAAATAAATAGTTGGCAGATTTGTGTAACATACACTCCATTGTACAAACGTTACCATGTACGTGACAAATCGCAGACTGTTATTCTCGTATTACCTAGCGTTTAAAATTAAATTGCAAATAAATTTTGTCGCAGTGTTGCAGCAATAATAATCGCGCTGTGAACCACTTTGAGGTCATACTTGTTTTGATGATAGTCCAAATCAATTAGACTGTTCTTATATGTTTGTAATGATGTTGAAACATTGACATGCGTGGCGTAAGTGACAACCCAATTTTAAAGTCGAAAACCGTGGTCGACACTTAAACTGGTTTTAATTTTCCGCATTATTGATAGAAAACCAGTAACGAAGATCCTAATCGACACATATCTAAAACATCTGTCAAATATGTTTTAATAAGATTGGCTCAAATTTAAGCAATGTAAAAGATTGATTATGTCTATGTCTGTCATGAACTTTCGCAATAGCAATACGCAACTTTCCCACCTTTTTTAAAGTGATTCCAAGAGGTTAGGCCTATAGGCAAAACCACAAATCATGTTAAATAAGAAGAATAATTATCCTTGAGGTATTATTTAGGTAATAAACGAAAATAACGACCGATGGTAAATTTATGGCTAGTGGTGTAAATTATATTTGCTCAATTAATGTACATAACGCCATGGGTCGTATGACCTTTTAGATTACACCAATATTTACTTAGTATGTGTAATCCAAAAAAAGTCATAAGACACACAAACCTATATAATGGGATGTGCATAAAATAGAGTTTTACAAAGGTTAGCATCCAAGGAATATATCATTCAAGTTAAGTTTACGAGGAGCTTACTCATAAAAGTAAATTGGGACACTAGCTTCGTTAAGCCGTAAATATTTTAATGCTAACTTACATCATTACAGATTAAAGTGTAGAAAAAGTAAAAAGAAATAACCAGGAAACGATTAATAAACCAAAAACAGTTGATTTTGAAAACCAAGGTTTTTGCATAGAATGAACAAACATCGGTCACTTGAAAACATCTGTCCAAAAGAACCTGGATAAATAAGAAAATTACAAATAAAGCCACAACTACAAGCAACTTTTAAAAAACGGGCGTTTTATGAGGTTTGTACAGTTGCGTGGGTTGTTGTTATTGAATTTATAATTTATTTACAGAGAAATTGAATTAATCTTTTGTAGATTTTTTAAATTTATTCCATTTTTGCAGCTGTACTTCTGAATTGAAATTTGAATTTGAGACACCGACATAAGATGGCTATCCCCCACAGGTATAATATAATGTTATTTTGATTACTAGTTATAATTCCTGCAGTTGTTCGGCCATTGTGTAATATTAATTTAACCCACCAGTGTTTAATACGAATTTAATTTTGTTTTTTTAAACTTGTTGTGGCCACCTTGGCCGTCTCAAATAGCACTACTTCTATGCATACGTGAGCCATTAATAGAGTGACGATCATAATAACGCAGTGACAAAAAAAATAAAAACTCCCCATCAAAGGTATGGAAACTAATTACAACCCAGAACTAACCCGAATTTTAACCCCATTCGTAAAACTTACGATAGAGTCATAATCTTCATTTTAGTAAAGTATACTATTCCTTTTCTATATTTCCCTTTCCCTCATTTTAGTTTGTGGCCGATACTTATATTAAACTATGCGATTTTTCCTATTTTAGACAATGAATGTCGAAGCACTTAAGGTTACAACAGTCTTTTGCCTGTGTCTCAACCGTAGACAAACACTGATCACCTTCATTTACGCATTTTACCTAAATATGTTAATTACCGATAGTACCACTGGATGGAGAACACGGGGAAACACCGAGACTGTAAACGACAAATGTTTGATCTGTGCAGGAAGCAACGTTCGAGCTGGTGACGAACCTTGCTTGTTTTGCTTTTTCTGGGTTTTAAGAATCCTTCGTAAATTGAATACTCAGCCAAACAAACACGACTTGCCCCAGCGGATGGATTCTTCAACTGAAGTTTTCGTCGAAGAAAACAGCATTGATAAGCTAACCGTATCAGAAGAACTGTAAACTTACAAGATCACTGTTTCTTTGTATTTATCGCAGTATTAGTACTTCTTATTGTTCTTTAAACATCACGGAGTTCAAAATTTCTTCCATTAGTATTATTTTTATTATTATGTTTGATTATCTATCGAGTTGCCAAGTTAAAATACACGAATAAACTGTTTGTTTTATACCTTTAAATACTTTGTGAACAAACTTTGTGTTGTTTGTTTAAGATTTTTGTTCATTTTTTGCATGCGTTTACAACATACTGATATAAATGTTAATCATTTTGACAATATTGGTTTAATGACTTTGCTTAAATATGACCTTATACATGAGATATTTTGTTTTAAGCTTACAACAATTTGAGGTGCTTTTATTTTATGTCGAAGAGTATAGTTGTAAATAAATTATTTAATTCACAGTATACTTGCTTACCACAAAGTACCCTATAGAATTGTATACATTTGAGGCAATTCATCAGGCAAATATACAGTATAACATCTCAGTAAACCCTTAAATGACTGATTATACGCGCAACGATTGTAGTTAAAAATATGCTTGTCTAAACAAATCAGCAAAATAAAAATATTTATAATAAGAAAAGATTGCGGGGTTAAATGAAAAGTAGAATTGCATTTATTATTATGTACAGACGTTTGTATAGAGATTGTCTAGGGAATTCCCCCAAAGTTTGTCTAGGGAATTCCCCTAGTCAGAACCCTAATTTAGCGGTTATGACATTCCATGTCATATTAGCTAGCATATTTGATAGTTTATTTTGGTCTGGTCGAAATCTCCTAGGAGGTTCTTTAAAAAAGAACAAAATAAACAAAACAAATCTCCTAGAAAATTCTTCAAAGAAGTACAAACAAACGGAATGAAATCACAATGTGTCTCCTTCGAAATCAAAAATACCTCATAAATATATCGAAAATTGTTTGCGTTACCATTACAGTTGTAAACTTAAAATAATACAGTCTGCCTAATTCAACACTAGACATGGAGAAATATTGTACTTTACTGGATTAATATACCACTTGCACTTTGCAATGGAAAATCAAATATAGAGATTAAAATAGAACCTAATGGGACTAACCCCCCTATACGGGACCAAAGCTTCTTAGATATCGGGGTGATGTACTAGTTGGTGCTATACCGTAGGTTAGTGTTTCTATTTATAGCGTAAATAGAAAATCATTACGGTAAGATATATGTAAACAAGCAATATGTTGCGATATTAAACGTTACCATGTACGTGACAAAATCGCAGACTGTTATTATTGTAGTACCTTGCATTTAAAAATAAAATTGTAAATTGTGTTGCAGCAACAATAAGCGCGCTGTGAACCACTTTGAGGTCATACTTGTTTTGATGCTAGTCCAAATCATGCCAACAAGACCATTTTTATGATTGTAATGATGTTGAAACATTGACATGCGTGGTATAAGTAAGTAACAGCCATTTTTAAAGTCGAAAACCGTGGTCGACACTAAAACAGGTTTCGATTTTCCGCATTATTGATATAAAGTCAGCAACGAAGATCCTAACAGAGACACATATCTAAAACACCTGTCAAATATTTTTTAAAAAGATTGGTACGTTTAAACAATGTAAAGGATTATGTCTTCAACTTTCCCACATTTTGTGATTTCCAAAAGGTTATTATTAAAATGATAAACGAAAAATACGACTGATGATAAATTTATGACTATATAAGTGGTGTAAAATATTTGTTGAAGTTAAGCGCATAACGGCATGGGTAGGATATGATGTTCATGTAAGAGCCACGATTCCTATCCATGTGAGAACCACGGGTCTTATTACCTTACTAGATTACACCAATATTTACTTAACATGTGCAATCAAATAAGGTCATAAGACGCACACCAGTATAATGAAATGTGTGAGTCATGGTGCAATATAAAGCGGTATATAAAGGTTAGCCTTTAAGAAATATATTATTTAAGTTGAGTTTACGAGAAGCTAACTCCTAATAGTGATATTGGACACTAACTTCGTTAGGCCGTAAATATTTAATGCTTACTTACATCATTACAGATTTTTATTAAAAAAATAAAAATTAATACTCCGAAACGATTATTAAGCCAAAAAGAGTTGATTTTGAAAACCAAGGTTTTTGCATAGAATGAACAAACATCGGTCACTTGGAAACATATGTCCGAAAGAACCTGGATAATTTGGAAACTTGCACATTAGGCCCAAACTACAAGCAACTTTAAAGAAAGCGGACGTTTTATGAGGTCTGTACAGTTGTGTGTGTTGCTGTCGCAATTTTTTTTATATTTATTTATAGAGAAATAAAATAATCTTCTGTAGAGTTTCTTAATATTTTATTTTATTTTTGCAGTTGTACTTCTGTGTTCAGATTTAAGTTTGAGACACCGACATATAAGATGGCTATCCCACACAGGTATAATATAATGTTATTTTAATTACTAGTTATGAATCCACAGTTTAGGCCATTGTGTCATATAAATTTAACCTATAAGTATCAACTAGAAATTTAAATTTGTTTTATTAAACTTATATGGGTGGAATGTTGTGGCCATCTTCAACCATAACTGTCACTGCCATGTCTATGGGTGGGTCAATAATAAAGAGACGATAATTATAAAGCAAGGGACAAACTAATGAAAACTGCTTATTAAAAGTATAAAAATCGAATTTTAACACTGCCCCATTTACTTATCTCAACCACAGAAATAACCTTAATTTTAACCACAGCCTTAAAACTAACCGTAAAGTCCTAAACTTTATTTTAGTTTAAAATATTCCCCAATATCCTCCATTCTCTATATTTCCCTCTCTTTCCTCCTTGTAGTTTCCCCCGATACTTACATTGAACTATGCGAATATTTCCGATAGTACCACTGGATGGAGAACACGGGGAAACACCGAGACTGTAAACGACAAATGTTTGATCTGCGCAGGAAGCAACGTTCGAGCTGGTGGCGAACCTTGCTTGTTCTGCTTTTTCTGGGTTTTAAGAATCCTTCGTAAATTGAATACTCAGCCAAACAAACACGACTTGCCTAAGCGGATGGATTCTTCAACTGAAGTTTTCGTCGAAGAAATCAGCATTGATAAGCTAACCGTATCAGAAGAACTGTAAACTTGCAAGATCATTTATCGCTGTGTTGGTCTTCAAATGTATCGTCGTCATCACTGTATATATTTATAATCAATGTCACGAGGGAATAAGATCGTTATTGTATTCCCTTTTTGTCATAGTATAAAACGCTCGTTTTTACCGCTTGCTCATTTTCTGGAGTTAATTGGCCCGTTGCTAAATTTAGTTAGTATGGGTGTTGAGATGTATATGACGTATTTTGGCTCCTGTTCAGTCACAATTTGGTAAATATTGTTTTCATTTCTCTATTGCGTAATTTGTAATCATTTAATTGTAAAAATATTTTTCCATAAAAAACCGAAGACAAGTGTTAGGAGCACCTACTCGGCAAGTTACATTAGTATTTCTTATTGTTCTATAAATGTACAATTTAATGACGTGTTGTGTTGATAGTTTTACTACATTACCTTTTAAACCTCGACGAAATTTAAAATGGTTTCTATTTGTGTTACCTTTATTAATATTTTTTTTATTATCTATCGCATTCGCTAACTATTGCCCGACCCCGAACAATTGCTGATTTATGAACAAATTTTATATATTTAGCACTTGTTATTATTTTTTATTGTTTGTATGAGTTTACAACACATTGGTGTGTATGTATATAGATGTTTCCTTTATTAGGCTTAGAACACTCTGAGCTGCTTTTTATTTTATATCGGACAGCATAATGACAAATAAAATATTATATGTATGGTTTAGTAAGTCGGTTTGCTATACCGATGGTTGCAAAAGCAAAACTAGTCGCAAGTCAAATATTTATAATTAGAAAAGTTTGCAGAATGAAAATTTAAATTGTATTTATTATAAAGTACAGATGAAGTTTGTCTAAGAGATTGCCCCAGGGTCCAATCCCAATTTTCGGGGTATAAAATATCAAGGTCAACTGTCATATCTGAAAAAAATATTCCGATTTGTAAATTCATTTTACTGATTTCGGACGGACAAGCCGTGTAACTGTCGTCTCACTTTGACATCTACTGATTTGACGATTAATTTTATATGTCTGTAATAATGGCGAAACATTGACCTGTGTGACGTAAGTGACAGCCACTTTTATAGTCGAAAACCTGGTACATTAGATAGGTGGGGGAAAATGTTTTTGTTCAATTAGAGAAGCGATATAGCGAACACGCGCTATGCAGTTCAGGGACTGTATTGAAAGAACGAAAGAGAGCGAAGGAGGACGAGACTTGAACTTATATACGAAGGGTAAATCACTCATGCATACAATGGTAGTGACGTATTGAGTCTGCACCTAACGCTATGGGTGTTATAACATCAGTAGATTGCACCAATATTTGTTTTCTTTGTATTATGTATATATTGAGTTATGTCAATTATAGAGCATATATAAAACAATAAAGCAATTGTTTAGACAAGCATGATATAAAAATATGACATAGGCGTAGAAATGGTAATAATTGTTCATCCATTTCAGCCATACCCAATTCTAAGTGATTTCTTTTCTTTTAATTTATTTATTACCGATCTAAGGTTCGAAACCAGGATGAGCTCGTCCCCAAGACCGTTTTTAATATAGTTGGTATATGTATCGGTCGCGTTAACCATTCGGCCACACGACCGTACCCCAATTCTACGTGATGTTCCCACGGGTTAGTCTGATTGATAAGTGCGCCAACTTTTAACCTATTGCAGATTCTAACAGGGTCACAAGCTCTCGGTTGTGTCCTTTAACTGTCCTTTAATTTAATTAACTGAACTGAGCGTATATTTTTGGGTTCTACTAAATTAAAGGAACGTCTTATACTCATATACACAACAAACTGAAATAGCTCAGGTCGCGAGGCAATCTGGCGGTTGCCCGTCTGTTAACCCACCTGGATTTCCCATTCACGGGTATAAACATGAATATTATAATCCCATATCATATCATTAAGAATTATATTTGTTTGATTTTTTCGGCATGTAAGATTTGAGGACAACATTAAAATGAGAAAGGGTGGGAGAAAGAGAAGGAGAGTAATTGCTCAGAAAATGAAACCATGAAAACTATAATTCTAACCATGCTGCAAACGCTTATTTTAATCCATGAACTAACTCTAATTAGAGCACCAACCCTCACCCCAACGTCGTAATATTTTCTCGTGTGTTTTCAACCTTTCAGTTCGGGGGTTGACAATGTTAAAGCAAGCGTATCAAATTTTTTTCGACTTTATAGGTTACAACAATTTGCGGTTCTCGTAAACAATATGTTTATTTTGCGCTCCGTCGTGGATCTGGTTCGATAGATTTATTGTTGAAGTTATAATTCCACAACGTTTTATTCTGAAATTTGTTTTTGTGCAAGAACAAGCGAAGCCACTGCAAAGTATTGGGTTATATGTGTTACATACTCTTATTTAACGTTTGTGTAGTATATTTCAGTAAGAGATGACGGTGGTCATTATTGCATTTATCGCAGGACGCGGTTAACTAAACTAAACCAATGAATAAATGTTAAGAAAAAACATTCATCTTTTCGCAGAAAATCAAATGCAGTTTCTTGAAAAAAAATATTCATAGTCGGAAGCCAACTAAATTTAAAATATCCTATTCTAATTGTGACGATTAAAGGTAAAGGGGTATTTTAATAATGAGTGGTGACTAGCTGTAACAGCAAACTGCTGTTAGTTTCTAGAGATTCATGCTGTTTAAACAGGTCGTTTAAAAACGATAGATAAAAACAAGTTCTGCTTGACATAGTTCCAAATGGCACGAGAGAAAAAAATCTGGAACAAATACAAAGTGTATCGTCTATTCTTACCATAGTAGGCTTATGTTTCAAGTGACGCCCAAGTCTTTGTTTGTATATTCTTTTCACTGACTTCTTTGTCCAGAGTTGTAGTATCAGACGAATACAGTTTGTATTGCTCCTAATGTGTCATTGTATCCTGCACAGGGTGGATAGGACGGCAATAACAACATTACGTTACAATTATGAAGTTTTTCTGCATATTATTCATTATATTTTCAGTGCTGTGTTGCCGGGTGATTCAAAATGTCGAAAAATTAAAAGTCGAATGTGCAAAGCAATACTAAGTAAGTATTTTCTTTAATGTTATTTTTCCACAGTCCAAATGTGAGTTAAATATTTTTTTATTTTGCATATATTAAGTTCATTTTCTTTTCCAGAGTCTAAATTTTCACTCCCCAACCTGTTCGGTCATCGAACCCGCTCGGAGGCAAATTTAGAAATAAACCAATATCACCCGCTGGTCAAGGTAAACTTACTTTTTGCATAAGCTATAATAAAACAAGCTTTATTTTAAAACTACTTCCAAAAATTATGGTTTGTTTAGCAATATACAGTGCTATTATCCTGAATTTCTTTCGTCTCCATTAAAGTTTATATTTCAGATTGGTTGTTCACCATATCTTCGACCGTTTCTGTGCAGCGTATATTTTGCTCCTTGCAATCACAGAGGACCAAAACTACCTTGTCGATCTCTGTGTGAAGGGGCCAAGACGGGATGCATAAGTGTGATGGCAAAGTAAGAATTGCTATATATTGGCCTCCGACAGCATACCTAGACGAAATCATCTGAACCTAGTGTTTTCAATTGTAGCCTAGTATTAAAACAGTAAATACGATTTAGTCCTATATAAAACACTTTGATAGCTTCGGTTACCCAATCTGGACACGAGACAGTCTGACAATTGTCTCTGTAATAGGCTAACGCTTCTTAAGTTTTACGATTCATAGGATAAACATGATTTTTACGGAAAACGGCTTAATATTACGCAAAACGGCATTTGTGATTTAGGTCTAGGGCTACTGATGTCTAAATGTTAATATATATATATGCGTAGCCTATTTTGTACTACGTCATACGATAGACAATGGCTATGTTTACGACCTATCGTACTGTCATAGGATAAGTTACGTGTTGTT
Organism: Ciona savignyi; assembly: GCA_000149265.1. NCBI lineage: Eukaryota > Metazoa > Chordata > Ascidiacea > Phlebobranchia > Cionidae > Ciona > Ciona savignyi. The sequence goes on from CH001992.1 coordinate 891,597, forward strand.
CAGATTAAAATTGCTCTTAAGCAACGCCATTAGCGGTCTTTGCTGGAACCCAGTAAAACTAGTATATACGGTTATATTCCGTGCAGCCCAAGAGTCGGCACCGTGATATGCTATAAGTGAGTTTACTTACTCCTACTTCACATTAGAATTATATTAAGGACACGCGTAAGAGCAATAATAGTCATAGCAATAGAACACATTTCTTTCCCTAGGTTTGGGTTTCAATGGCCAATATCGCTAGCATGCAGCAGATTTCCGGTACAAAATTCAACATCTCACTGTATCCAACCAGAAACCTTCGGTCTTCATCAAATAAAAGATACTTCATGAATTTTCTGCCAACTGTGGATTGTTTTAAACTTTGTCAGACATGATATGAAAGCTACAGATTTAACTGCAGTAGCATATACGCTTATACATAATTGGTGTATTTTAAGTTGTCCCTTGTGTGAAAAAAAATAATAAACAGTTTTATGCATGAGTGGTAACAGCTGAGTTTAAAGCCACGCGTCCCAAACAAAATCGAGTTTGATTCAAGTTTAGTTTATTTAAATTTATCTATCGTATAATCGATTACAATGTAGTCTAGGTCTGTGTTACTAAAATTTTGCGTTGTGAATTGTTAAAAATGAAGATTTTTACAGACTGGTAACGTAATAATGTCATAAACACACCTGTGACGTACTGTAATAAACTTGCGAATGATTTAGTAAGCATCTGAATAAATCCTATTTTAACGGACCACCACAAAATTACCGACAGTTAAGAACAACATGCTGTAACAAAAGATAAAATTATAAAAATTGCAGAAATTTATACATACCCATAAACCCCATATCCTTATTTTACATATCATCAATTAAACTGTTTTAATTTAATCTGTTCTTTCTTAGTGTTATCCCGGGTATAAGTCATGAATGCAGTTTATTTCTTATGTATATTAGCTCTGGTGCCATTGGCATCTGCAAAGAAAGATATGGATCTTTACTGTGGAAGTAAGCTTCTGCTTAATAAATGATGTGTAATACTAATGTTTGCCTGCTTTGTGGGACAGTGTGTCATCTTTTACCCGAAAGGCTTAAAATCGAAGCTGAACAATAGCTATTCAGTTGTGTCCTGAGGCAAATAAACGGATTGATGGGACCAAATAATTTGATGAGTTATACTAAATCTAAAATAACCTCTTAACCATATGTAACACGGACAACACTAAAAGGTGGGAAAACGGGAAGGAGGGAAACTGCTCACTAAAATTATTAAAACTCATTTAAATTTATTTGAGTATGCAGTTTCCCTCCTTTTGGTTTTCCCCATATACACATAGCAATTGCTCAGGAACCCAATTGTGGAACAAGGTTATCTGATTGCTAGTTTGTTAACGACATGTGTGTATTTCTATTAATGAGGATAAAACTAAATATCCTATCCATAGCTCAATGCTGTTAATATATGACCTTTCTAACAGATTTCGAGTCTGTCACACTGGGCTTATCCTTCCAACCTGAATTTTACTATGACATTTAAAAATGCACAGTATAATTCCAATATTTAATTGCTTAATATGTGGTGATCGATCCAGATAGCATGGTGTATGTTCACATGAGATAATAATAATGCATGTCTAACCTCAAAAAATGGTCACAAAAGTAAATTAAATATCCCTAAAAAAGAATAAAAAAAATTTCTGAATCTGTTGCCATTACATAATTAAAAACCTGGCTTTGTAGTCGTGTAATGGTACAAACTTAAACTTGTTTTTAACAATTTTATTTTTAATGAAATTTTGTTTGATATTTTCCATCCATCAGCATGCAAAGCAATCATGAGTGAAGTGGAACACAGCATCAGTCAGATTGATCCAAATAAGAAAATAGATGTTGGAAGTTTTCGAGTTGATCCAAATGGAAAGACACGAACTATTCAGGTAATTATTTTTAATCAAATATATGTTAATTCTTGGTTTAAAAAAAATGTGTTTTTAAAGTAATTAAAATTCTGATTTATTAGATATTAATTTTTTTTACTTATCTTTGTGATTTATAGAACCTGCCAATAAAAGTATCAGTAATTCAAAGCACCATACTACATAAGCAGTTATCGAATATGGTTTTAAGCCATAATTTTTAGCCTGAAATGTTGAAACTACTTATTTAAAATATATAATTTTACCATTTTAAATAAGTTTTTATTTTTAAGTGGAAAGATAAACAGTAGGCTATGTTATTCATAGAAACCATATGCCCGTTCTGAAGCACATCTAACTGGCCTGTTAGAAACAGTTTGCAACGAAGTATCTGAGAATTATGTGGAATCCAAGGATGCAGAATCCGGGAAAATGAGGTAAGTGTAAAATTCTTTTTTAAAACACTTAATGGAGCAAGCAAATTATTAGCATAAATGGAGGCCGCAAATTTGTCTAATGTGTGGAACTTAAACAACTTTTCTTCAGGTTAAAAAGGATGGTCACCCATGATGGGAAAATGTCTTCAGATGTTGATTTCCAATCCTTGATGGAGAATTCAAAGAATAGTGATGCTCCTCCAGATGCAAAGACCAAGAAAGTCAAATTTGCTGTAAGATTTTAATCCGACATTGCATAAGTTCAGACCTGTCCAGATGTTTTATACATGTGATAATGGTGTATTTATGATTGCTTAGGTTTATTTTTTTGGACCTTCTGGAGTAAACTAAGTTATTTTAATTACAAGGATGTTTTACTGATTCGTGTTATAACTCTAAAAATGCTGAAAAACCCCGCTTTATTTATGAATTTTTGTCTTGTTGGGAAAAGTTAGCATAAAACCCTTTCTTACAAAAGATTTGGTGATAGGGACATACCTTACCAGTGTGACACGGAAAAAAGGGAGTTAAACCAATATGTGCTACATATTAATATTACTTTGCAGTGTGAATCAATAATTGAAGATTACGAGGATGAGATATTACACCATTTCAAGAACGAACATAATAATGCCGATTTGAAGATTTGTGCTGAATTGGCTGGTACTTTTTCATAAGTGCTAATAGTAAAATATAGCTTCACTATATGACAATTTTTCCGAGCTCTTGTTAAAGCATGGTTTTCCCAAAAATAACAAGATGTAAATATGTAATAATCGCGAAGCCATGACCACAAAGAAATAACTTTTGGAATAAAAATTGTATATAACTACATTTTTTATTAATTGTTTAATTTCTTGCAGAATATTGTGAGGAAATATCAAAAGATGAATTATGATGATAAGGTGAAAAGAATGGACCTGAAGAGGAATTGCAGTTTCAAAGTCGCATTTCGTACTACATTCCTACACATCTATATTGGCTCATTCGGATGCTTGATCTAATATTAAAATAATATCCAGAACTGCACTTATTATTTCAAAATTCATTAATTGCGTTATTTATTCTTCGGTTAAATTTGCGAAAATACAACTTATTTCATATTGAATGTTTGATGATTTTGCAATTAAAAGAAGACCCAAGTACTTACGTCTTCTACCACCCATTTCAATCTCTTAATCGCATTTAAGCTATAAATTGGGAATTACCCCATAGCAAACAATTGATATTATAAGTATTTGGCACATCGATACTACAATTATTCAATCCTGCTCCCTTTTAGCTAACAGTATGATAAGCCACCGTACCATTACAGCTAAAACTCTAAGAACCATTACATCATTTCTAAGCATGCTGAAAAATTAATTTCACACAAAAGTTAGCCTTGATTAAAATTTATCTCATTGTAACATGCAGATTTCTGGACACGAGATGTGGTTTAAAATCAATTTTTATTCCAAATTCATCTTTCATCAGCCTAAATATGACTTTCCAGTTTTCTTCTGGGTCTAACTTATCATCCCACATGTTTTTTTGTTCAATCATTTCCGTCAATTCGTCAACAAATTTCTTCCTGATTAATGTTGTGCCCCATAAAATTGTGACTCCTCCTTGGTAGAAAATCTGTAAATGATATTTTAATCCATTTTTAAACATCTTACAGTTGCATTCATTTTTATATAACAGAATTAAATTTTTTATTTGATTTTCCAATTATTTGTCTTCTTATAGAATTAGGATGTAATTAAAACAATCTCAGTTTTAGTACAACCCTTTATTCAACTAACCTAAGACATGGTAAATACATAAGACACAACCGACTATAGCAAGTGACAAGTTTAAATCCTGCAATTTTTTGTCTGAGAGGTGACGTACTAACCCTCCAAACTAATTGTTTCAGGCCAGATTGTTTTAATACAGTAATGGATTAATCATACAAGATTATGGGGGTTTAAAAATAATACATGGAAAATAATTTGGTAACTGATTAACCTCGAGAAAGGAATTAGTTGCTAAGAAATCATCACCCTCTAAGTGTTTAGACATTCCTTCATTGAAATCCTCAAATTTGTGTGGTGTTGTGCTGCAACATAAATATGTACATTGTCATTAGCATTTTATACATAAAACAATCAGTATGTTACCATTTGTAACCACGATTGTGAGCATAAGGTTAAATATTTGAATTAATTAATTACCCACCTGAACTTAAAGATAATGTTCCAGTTAATATCAATAGTGAAATTGCAACTTCGATTTGTGGCATCATGTTTTGATAACTTTTCCACATAGTCATCCCCTAAATGTTGTTTTTTTAACAAATTATTTTAATAAATACAAGTCGGACAGATTGCTGTTAAACAATGGTGCTCTAGTGGGAGTAAAGCCTGCTCTTAGCTAGTTGGTTGTGTCTTGGTCTAGGGTGAAGACACTGAGCAGATGTTATTTATCCGACCGGTTGGTCTAGCGGTTAAGGTCGTCGCCTTTCAATCAAAGGTTGCAGGTGCGAAACTGGTCGCTAGCTAGGCGTGAGGTGGTCTGACGATTACCCATGTGATAACCCCCTTGGTTTTCCCATTCACGAGGATAAAGATGAATATCCTCCTATCCTATTGGAATCGAGTAGTGATTTTATGGGTAAACAAATGTCCCATCATATATCTTGGGGGCTTCGCTCATCTAAGACTTTGATTTCACATTAAGATCAAATTACTTTATTTGACTGTGACTTAAAATACAATATATTTTACCCTAAATATGTAACTACTTGCTGCTTGCAGGGCAATTCAACAAAATATAATTTATTTTTTACTATAACAAGAATATACCTGCTTTAACCAAAATTTTTTTTCTATGTTTTTCCACAAGGTAATCCTCCTTATGTTTCCGAAGTCTGTATGTTCCTGTCATTTCATGATGTTCGCATAACTCTTTTAATTTTAATGGCATGAAAAAGGATGGAGCCCCATAACCAACATCAACTAGGTAATCACAATCATCAAAGGAAACCTACAAAACATTCCAACCTTGATGCGGGGTGGGACAATCTACGTTTAATTTATTCAAAGTACTCTTATTTAGTGGTAATAAACCTGATCGTCAGGTTTGGATTCAAACCATTTGCTTTGACATGTCTTTGGGCAAAGCACTTTTCAAACATGGCTCCAACCTGATAAAAAATATTCAACACCACTTTGTTTCCTCTGAAATAAAAATATAATCCATTTCTCTTCTAATTTATTATAAACACATATGTTTTACGTAAACTTATTAAATAATATTGGTACCGATAAATGCATGAATGCAGGTTTTTTAAAAATAAGTAAAAACAATTGAAAAATTTTTTGTTAACATATTTTTGATATGCATAGAAGTTTTTTCTATATGTTGTACCAGTCCTGTGTAGTACTTTTATAGATTAGTTACTGTTCACCGTCTCTGTTTAAGAACATGTATTAACACCATTCCTTATTTGACCAGCCGGTTAACTACGTCGTCTTTTAATCGAAAGGTTGCAGGTGCGAAACTTGTTGCTAGCTAGTTGGTTGTGTCCTTCGGCAAGGCACGTTACGGACATTGCCTGATCCCAGCGGATTAATGGGTTCTACCAAATTAAAGGAATGTCTATATCATATACAACACACTGTAATACCTACGGTAACCCCACGGTTGGCGCGAGGTGATCTGACGATTGCTCGTGTGTTAACTCCTTGGTTTTCTCATTCACAGGGATAAACATGAATATCCTATTATATCCTGTTACCTTATTTAACAGATGGTCAAATGGATAATGAAATGTATTTTTAGATGGCAGCAAGCAACTCCCTTCAAGTATTTCCACATTTTGATATCCAAGTTGCACCAACAACCAGTGAAACAACCCATTCACTTCATAACAGAAACCTCCCCGTCTGTTGTTCACAATATCTTTGTAGATTTTCTCCAAATTTAATTTTTTCCTTGGGCCTCCAAAAATATCCAAGGTATCTTGTGGCACATGCGTGGCATGGCACCAACATAATTGCTTCAAATTTTCAAGGGTAGGATGGATAGAACCCTTATACTTGATTCGATCTAAATATTTTTTAACATCCATGTTTTGCAGCACCTATGATAAAACATGGCATACAGCCTATTAAACTCTTATTAATTCCAACATACGCCACTACAAATAACTATGATGCAGTTTTTTCTCAATAACATTTTTTATATTAACCTCAATTCTTCATGATAATTTACAAAAAATAAAACAATTTGTTTTACATTTCTAAATACACAGATTACATTTAAATCATTTAACGCAGTATTATACAAGTTATTTAAAATCAAATATATGTAATTTAAATCATCGATCTCATTAACTGGTAACTAAATAATGATATAATCATTAAAATCTTACAAAACAAATTTGTAAAATCAATCGATTTTCGCTCTTCGTGTATTTTTTATGTTTTTTTCACGTTTTGCAGTTTTTTTCTTTTCTTTTTCTTTAGCTTCAATCATTTTCGACAACTTGTATGCAAGAACAGCACTGATAAGAAAGAATGGAGACAAGCACAAAAACAAGGTTGTTACAAAGTCCCATGGGTCATTTCCAATCCATTTCAGCAAGCTAATCAACCATTCTGGAGGTGGAGACTCAACAATTTCTTCTCCGTTGTCTGCCATTTAATTGTTTGTAAAAAATCTCTGTTTTTTTGCGCCACCAAGTAAGGTTCAAATCTACATTCAAGTAAAGCAGAGATACACAATTACACAACAATATACTGGGTAATCCCCGAGAGCGAGATCTTCTAAATCGATGTCACAAATTTAACAGTCATAGAGATAAGATTGGTTGAATTTTCTTTGTAATTCATAGTCATTCTAGAAGTTTATGTATCAGAACTTATAGCGCGATGGACTTGTAGAAAGATCATTTTAAAACTGGTGACTGATAAAGTTGGCCTATCAAAGGAGTCAAATAATAATTACTTTGCTATACTCCTTTATGTCTCCCAATCGACTATTATAACTATTTTTAGGTTCTTCTCATTTGCAAATAAAATATTTTTAACTACAGTTAAAAAATGAAAAACGCGGCAAAATAAAGTCGTCAAATCACGTCGATTATTAAAAATGGCTTAACGATGAAAAAACAAAAACGTAAATTACCAGTAGGCCTAGATGCGCCAAGTCTTTAAAATCTAACTGAGTTACTGCCTGCCAATTTAAACTTGTTCGGTAAATTATTTATTACCTCAACAAACATTTGTACTTTTACAAAAATATAGCCTATGTTGCAGAAAGCCGTAGAACAGTCGGTTCTGCAATCGTCTGAATAAGTTGAAGCTTTACCATGTCGTTAAAACATGCACCTGAACAAATTTCGTGGTTATTCAGAAGGAGGTAATAAGAAAACATTCAGTACAGTATTCCAGTTATATCAGTATTGTTTGCTTTGTGTTTATTGAATTATACGAGAGCAGTTCGACAAAGTGAATTTTATAATAGCAAACGGGGCGACCGTGTCACCGATACACGCTAAACATTCATTATTATAAGATCAACATCTCTTGGTTGCTTAAAAATGAAACTTGAATCGCAACGGGATTTTCTATAACGTACGGATTTTTGACGTCAAACTATGGCAGTGTTGTATCACAATCGATTTGACGTCACATGGGGTTAAATAAGTTAATTAGGTGCCAAAAGTTGATTGTAAGGCAAAACTATTTATACAGAACAATAACAGTGTGCGCGATTTTAAAGCAGCATTAAAATTGCTGTTGAAACGATACAACAGTTTATACAGTAACACTATTGAACGATGATTTAAACTTAATGTGGCTGCCACACTTTGCACTAAAAGCTGAAACTAAAAAAGCGGGATTTGATAAAAATTCATTGAAGAAAATTAAAGATTCGTTACGAAGGAGGTTCGAGCGGGCTCCGTTGCCTGGTAACGGTAACCATTTTGAACCGGACTATCGTAAACAGAAAGTGAAGTCCACGTATGTTCGGCATCAGTGCACAAGGAACGTGTGTCGTCATCATACACCACACGGTCGGGGTGTTGATTGAATGTTTGATTCGGAGCGCGGTGATCTTCTGAATAAGATCGCTGAAAATCAGGCACACGAGGGCGCCAGTGAGGGTTTGTTCTTGGTGGGGCACGACGAGCGCTGGGTACTAAGTCACGGCGACCGACTCTAGTCGGTTCGTATGCTGATAAACTTAACATCGACTCAGCCAGACTTTCCTGAGAATTCCCCCTGTACAGTTGCCCGGTATTGGAGGGATACAAGGGGTTCAATTGTTTTGTTCCTTCATTCCTCGGGGCCTGGAAAGATCGCGACATTTCGGAAGGTGATGCACCTCGACTCTTGTTTCCATGGTAACTGGATGTGGAGTTTACGCGCTGTCTGTGTGGAATGTTCATCTCGGATGTTGTGGAGGGAGGTCTCGAAGCTTTGCTGCCCCCCTTTCTGATCTCGTCTTTAATCCTCTCGATCAATCGTCTGATCTCCTTCATGTTGTGCGGAGGAGCCGTCTTCTCCGCTTCTATGACGTCACACAGGGCGGCGTTTAGGCGCAACGCTTCCCGAAGAACGCGAGCTCTTGCATACAGTGCTTCATACCAGAGAGGTTTCATCTCCAATGCCCTGGTCGCGCTTGATTCAGCTGTCAAATGAAATCAATTAAACCTCTTGTAATTAAACATAGAAATCCCACGCACATACCTCCGTCCAAATCTCCGAGCTTTCTCAAACAACGTGAATACCCGAGTAGAAGATGCGCGGACAAATCCGCCATTTTGGCCTGAGGTGGGCGATCGTGTCGGGTTGATGACAGCTCTCCAATATGTTTGAGTGCCCGCGAGTAAATTTCACTCGCGCTGACGAAATCGAACGCCTTGTAAAGAGTGTTTCCGTCTTCTAAACTCTTATCTGTGAAGTTTAACGGTTAGCTACTTATTTCACAAACTCCAAATAATTGAGTAATTAACTGTTTACCACGTACAGTGATAAACGATGGGTTGAATATCTACTAGAATCAGGACCAGGTGACAAAGCAACTTACTCAACAATGCAGCTGTGACGTCAGCTTTCCCACTCGCCATTGCCCATGACGTAGCAGCTATCTCCGCACCACGGCGCAACAGACTCGCTACAACCTCGATATTTTGACATCCAATCGCGCGATCCAATGCACACATTCCACTGCCGTCCACGTGACTAATGTCGGAGCCAGCGTCCAACAGAAGGTCAACGATCTGGGTTTAAACAATAATTAAAAACTAGTGGAAGACTAAAGAGGTACATTGCGACAATACTGTGATCTATAAATTCTACACACCTGTGGGTCTCCGTAAAATGCGGCAAGGTCGAGAGCAGTGCGCCCACTTGCGTCACAATGAGAAACGTTTGCATGCCGTTCGAGCAAGGAACGAACGCACGAAGCATGTCCTGTGTGATATTGTACATGATAAGACTGCGCACTAATACTTAAATTAAAACATTGGTATCTGATATACCCACCTTTGAGCGCGGCCCAACTAAGAGCAGTCAGTCCTTCTCTGTCAGCCGCTAATATGTTTGAACCTGAATCCAAATATAATCACGTTACAATCTCAACAATAGATAGCGAAGCTGTGTCAGGCAGTATGACAGCTACTTACCACGAGACAAGAGAAGTTCCAAAACTCCCAAATGACCATTACAAGAAGCCGTGATAAGAGGCGTCTTTCCAGCAGGATCACGTGACTCTAGAGATGCCCCAAGATTCAAAAGCAAATCCGCAGTGTCCCATTCTCCCTGTGCATATGGATATAGATTGTAAGATCTTATTCTTAACACGAATTTAAACTTTTCGGTTAACATTTACCTGTTTAACAGCACAGAGCAAAGCGGTCGCTCCTCCTTTGTTCCTCGCCTCGACGCTCGCTTTGCTGTGACGTACGAGAAACTCGCAAACACTCGACTTCCCGTGTCCGGCTGCTGACGTCAAAGGGGTTTCCCCATGTGTGGGGTCCACGGCGTTCACGTTGCATTGGAAGGCACCAGGATGAAGAAGATACTGCAGCAGCTGAAAAAATAAACAATTGTGTTTATTGGAAGGTAACATTGTGTAGTGTGGATGGCTATTTTGCGGCGAATGTGACAATGTGAAGCACATGTTTCCACCAACCTTCATGTCTCCGATTGCAGCAGCAGCAACCAACGCTTGCTGCGCAGCAAAATTCCGGTGGTGTTGTGACGCATAGAGGTCGCAAGTGAGCAGGAGCTTCGCTACATCGCTATGTCCACGCAAGATGGCGTGCAAGAGCGCGGTGTGCCCATTCTGATCGACTTGGTTGAGCTGAAGTTT
>CH001992.1:902465-928059 GCA_000149265.1 Ciona savignyi
CATAAGCAGTAGATTGGCAAGGTCGAGGCAGCCTGCGAATGCGGGTGGAAGTTAGTTTTGGTTTTTGATTATAAGAGATGTAAATAAAATTCAAATGTGAAAAACTTATATAAACCTGTATGTGCAGCGACAGAGAGAGGGGTGGCGTTGTAGAGAACTTCGGTCGGTGTGTTCGGATTTGCCCCTGATCTCAACAACAGTTTGCTCACCTAGAGATAAAATATTAAGTTACACAATATTTAATTAACATCTTAAATTAACGGTAAACATTTAAAACGTGTGACATTGAGAATTTTCATTAAAATAATCTTACCTTCATATTGGGGAAAAATAGATTCCTCAAAGATGAGAGAGCTTCGGTTAATTGCTGACTACTTCTTGCCATAAAGTTAGCATTCTGTTCCGATGCACTCATGCCTGAAACATCAATATAATTGCATGTCTGGTGTCTTTTACAAAATAATCAATGTAATTTTTTTAAACGTAAAAAGTTGGGAGATATGCTATCACAACTAACCGGATTGCTTCGGTTGGTTCTTAAACATTCCCGCCTTAAGTACATGATGAGCCAACTCCAGTGTGGCGTGCTTGTGTAAGCGTGAAGGTGGTTGCAATGATAAGACCGTAGCCAACAATGCGTGGCCACGTTTTACGTCGACCCGAAATTTGCTTGACGATTGAACTGTGGGGAGTAAAACAGGTAAGATGCGGCTACATCCACAACAGTTTATATATTTGACATTGAACTTACGGGTTCCGGTGCTTGGTATTTGATGAGTGTGCTCCAGCAGCCACTCTCTGAAACAAGAGTGGAAGAAAATTCGACCACCCGATGGCGCTAGTACTAACATCTCCGACAAGAGTTCCATTTGCATTTTAAATGTTGCCCGGGTAAGTTGGTTTGGTGGTAGTCCACTGCATACAGCCTATCGAAGGAAAGATAGATAATTTCCTAAGAATCTTTATATATTACTGGCATCGACCAGATGCCGGTACATTACCTGGTACAACTGGTCGTCTTTCAACGGATACAATGAAGCAAGAGCAATCGAAACAATGTCGCGCACATCATCGAATGACGTATAGCTCATGAATCTCAAATTGCACATGAGAAGAAAAACCTGGTGAAGCAATTTTGTTACCCATGTTTAATGAGTAAGGTGAGAATTTTATGACGTCACAAACCTCATGCACGCTGACAGGGATGACTTTAAATCCAGAACTTTTCGGGACAATTGATCCCTTGTCAATGAGATCTAGCGTAAGTCTTAAAAATAGGAAGTTTCCTTTGGCTGTTTTGATGAGGTGCTGGCCAAGTTGCTTGTGAGCTACTGCAGGATCGGATTTACCTGAATATATGTTGTATGTTAGTGATGGACAAGAATGAGTTGTATCATATGCTCAATACACATTTCACTATTAGCATTTTATATAGTTCCTGTGATCTTGTTTTAATATTTCAAGTATAGTCAACCATTAACTGACCTGATAACGTCAAGTTTGCCAATGAGTTTGAACAGGAGATCCGGTGATTAATATAAAGCTGGGAGTCTCTAAGTATGTTCGCATTATCGCCATCCAACGACACGAAACTGACTGGGAAGTTTGTCACAGAAGATCGGTCGTCAGCACGAATTGTTGCAACGATCTTCAGAAAATCAGGGAAATCTCTGAGGTGGTTTTCCAAAAACAAAAGAATGGAAAGACCAGAGTCAGGACGGTAGAGCTCTGCTTCGTTTAAAGCGTCAATGACAATCACCATGTTGGAACGAGGAAGCTTGTTGGCTGAAGTGGATGTGAATAGAGCGTTAGTTTTGAAAGGAATTTTGTAATACGAAAGTATACTGATGTTGTTTCCGCTGAAATATGCCTCAAATATAATACTTACCCTTTCGTAACTTGACTAGTGGTTCAACAATTCCTTTCATGAAAGCTTGAATGGGATTTTGGATGCAGCTTCTTATGCTGAGAATGTTTTGCAAATGTGGTTCGTTGAGCAAAAGTTCCCTGTAGGACGTTAACTGCGGCGCCTGGCTCAGTTGGGCTGCAACGCTGTGCAGGAACTCGGGAAGGTAACATGTCGTATTGTTTTCTGCTTGGCAGAAGTGAAACGCGACAACCTGGGATAGTGCACCACGGGTTAGATGACTCTTTACTGATAATCGAATGCAAAAATCCGCCATCTTTCTTACCTGAGAAGCAAGTTTCCTGCATGCATCTTCGGTCAGTGAGGACTGGCTGCCTGCTCTGCTGCTAGCAGTGCTGCCAAACGCTGGACTGTTAGTTCTACTCGAGTGATTGGAACCAGACATAAGATGAGCAGGAGCACCCGGGTGGTAGTACTGCCTTGAGCTCGACATCGGGCTTGAACTCCTGGATTGCCCCAAACGTTGCATCGTGTCTCCTGAATCAAACATCCGGATTATTTGACTTTACACAGAAATATTAGGACTTAACAAACAACCATGGATTTGAGACGCCTTGCTTACCAGATTCTGAACGCAGGGTAGAATAACTTTGCTTTTTATTTCCGTGATAACTGAACGAAACGAGGTGATCAACTAATGCTGTTTTCCCATGACCGCGACCACCAGATATTATCTAAAGATAATAGTGTTTAACAGTGGACATTACATTTCATCTAACCAAACTTACCACTCCTTTGTTAGTTTTCAAGTCGTTCGTTGTCAAGGACACCAGGATCTCACTGAATATCCACTCTCGACCAACAAACTTGGTCTCACTGGCGACAGCTAGAGGAAGGTCGAACGCCAAAGGTTGAAGAATAACCTCTGGGTGTCGGTAGGGAGCGAACCGAACAGATGCTTTAAAAACGAAGATGCGTTATTTATATGAATCGATGTAATTAGCTAAATTGAAAGTCGTTTGCTCACATTTAGGGTCAACCTTCCGTCTGTCCCCCGGGTTCGATCTTGTCGAGGACCTTTTGATAGATTGTCGGCTGAATGTATCATCATCATACGTACTTGGGGAAGGAGCGTTCCTTAATTTAAATATTAATTAGAATTTCACCTCATAACCCTTGCACGCCAAACGCCGGCGATCAATATACCTCTCATTGACGTCATTTTTATTCTGCGGAGTTGACAATGAATGCGGTCGAGCGCTCTCCCACAATGCACTGGTGCTGCCATGCGCAGGTTTCCGGTGCTGATGGTTCGACATCATGAGTCTTCCGGTTGATTCGGTCCGTCCAAGCGCGGATGCGGACATGGAAGGAGTGAGGTGACCTTGGTTGATTGTGGCTGGTATCTCTCGTCTCTGGTCCTGGCTCCTGTAAGTAAACGCCGTTTTAGTCGAGCAGAAAATTAAACATATTACTTCCTTGTAAAATCAACCTACCATACTCGCTTCTCCGATATTGCGCTCCGGTCGGACACCTCAAGGGCAGTGTTGACCGTGGTGGTTGTGGAGTCTGAAGATAGACGAATCCTGCTTTTCAAGGTTGAGCTGGCAGTACTATTGGTATCATCTCCGTGTAAGTGGATTGGCGTCGAAATGTCGTTCGCATAATGGTGACGGTGGTACATCTGGGGGTCTGGTTTTCTTGATACTAACGAGTTATGTCGGCTCAAGACCTCGCCGTTGTGTTGGAAAACTGGTTGGATGAAAAGAAATGGTGATAATTGGAAAAACTTCGAAAGTCGCCAAGTATTTACCTTTATTTTTCGGTGGCAACGGAGGTGGGGGTTGGCTTGGGGAATCCCCTGGAGGCGGAGGAGGAGGTGGAGGAAGGTTGTTTGTTACGTCACAGTCCACATAATTGTCTACTGGAGGAGGGGGAGGTGGTGGCGGAAGATAATCAGTTGGACTCTAAAATATCAAAAAGATGAGATTTATACATGAACCACATGCAACACATACAGAGTAGAGCAACTTACATTGGGCTTATGCTTCGTGGCCATTTTGATTCCTGCATTGGTCATTTCACAAACCGAAACTGCCGGCGTCACGGAGCGTGACGATGACACGCTTGAGCGAGTAGAGTGGTTTGGGGAATCCCGGCACAACTGAGGTAATTTGTGAACGTCCCCATTTTCTAAAAAATGATCACTAATGTTATTTAAATGTTACCAATTTTTACTACACGGGCACAAAAGTAAAACTTAACAACTATTATCCCAGTACCTCGTTCAATAGAAGTGGTGTCGGTGTTATTAGATCGCTGCCTCCGTGTCGATGGTCGTCGAGGCCGCAATTGTGACGTCAGTGAATTGGTTTTTTTCGAGCCCCTCCTCGGATCAGAGTTCCACAGCGGGGCACTAGACTGCTCGGCTAATTTAGGGTGGGTAATGTTCTCACTGAAAGAGAAGCATTTTTATATTAAAAAAGGGAAACTAAAACGGGTACTTTTACTTTACAAAATACGTAGGTCCTGCAATAGGTAGTTATGAGTAATAGCTTACCCTGCGTTCGAATCGGTGATAATTATTTCAGATGAGCTTCTAGTGTGGCTGGTTGGCTGCTGCTGCTCCATTAAAAAAGCGACTTCGTGTGTTCGTGAGTCCAATGATCCGGATCTTACGTCATAAGGGGGGTTGGATGAGGTAGGAAGGAAGAGGGGAGAGTTGTGTCGGAACTCGGAATCAAAAGAACCAACGCTACTTCCTGTATAACAACACACATTATACTTCCATAGTCTTTTAATTCAAATTGGCATCACGAATCATATTTTTAAACCATAAAACTTAATACCAAGCGTTGTCATAGTGTAAAAGGTATAATTTGTCCGACACTGACCTATTCCCTTGTCGGAGAGCGTAGAAGCGGGACTGGTTGTTTGTGTTTTCTTCCTTTCGTTGGACCCAATCAGGTTGTTGCTTAAAATTGGGTGGTGGTGACTGGTGGTTTTCACATGACTTACTCTGCGAAGCAACGTCGGTGAAATACTGAGCTTCCAGATTATGTGATGGCGGAGAAATATCGAAAATTTAACTCATACCTTTGATCACCAACTAGCATTCCAAGCTTCGCCATCAACGCAGGGTCGGGCTCGTCAGCTGCTGACGTCACTGTTACGTCATCGTGGCGCTTTGATGTAGACGAAGCGCTACTTGAACCAGACCCTAAACACAAGTTTACAAATTACACAACAGTAATTTTCATATGACAATAAATTTTATCCATTGTTGTGAAAATCTCGATCTCCGTTCCCATGGGTGGATGGGAAACGGAAGTTATCCGCCAAAGTCGACTTTCTAACCCAATGTCGCGGAAATCAGTGGGTTGGACTCGGCCCAAGAAAATCTAGTTGGATATGGCACCGGTAACTCGTTTCCTGACATAACCACTGACAACTCGACTGGGGTATATTGTTGGCTGCATAATCTTAATCGTGCCAAGCACGATGCTTTGATTATCTAATATCTCAGAAGCTCAAATTTTTCCAGTGAATATATTACATTAGTCGATATTGCAACCCGGCCAATCTATTCCTGATACAATATATGAAGTGGTCAAGGTCTAGGCTGTCTAATCTTGTGGTATTGCGTGTATTTTATCGACCGTTCTATAATCGGAAAGAAATCGCCTTTTTCGCTACCACTTTCCCTAGAGAACCGCGGCAGGCAATGTCGGAACACAAAGGAGTACATGGCGAATGACGTTTGCTTATCAGGAAATAAAACAAAACAAATCCGATCAAAAAATCGTTCAAAATGCGTGTTTTGCATAATTCATTCTAACTGCAACTCATCCATTCATCCTGTAGTTCTTTGTATGCGGTAAATCGACGCAATGATCTTTATACTTAAGTAAGCGGTAAGGTTTAGGTTAGCTAAGGAATTGCTTCTTTTAAATTATAAAGACTTCCGCTTTCTGTTGGAACGTCAAAACAAATCAACAACAATCGCGTTTCTAGATAAATAACAGATGTCCTTGAAATGGTACCAAACCCTCTCGTCTTAATTAAACGAAAATTCAAAGCAAAGTTGCCGAACTATCTGGTTTAAATCGCAACCCTGCCTATGGTGCCCAACCAAATTACTTTCAAAAGAGCTTTGCCTTTTTTCAAGTTACACGAACCTGTGTAAATATAGAGCTGTCGTAATCTGGATTTTAGACAATGCCACGTTCCGTCCAAGTTCACTTATGTGCGTTGCGACATACTATGCAATGTTAACATACCAGTGTGGTGGACTGGAACGCTTCGCTATGATCCTTTACCTTAAATGTTTAACCGTCGTCCCGCAAACAAGGCAACGAACAGTTCGGCTTGCTTGGTTTACGCGTATCGATGGGCGAGATAAGGTAATATACCGGTGGTGCAATTGAATAGTGGTGAGCATACTTCAGTCAAAATTCCACTTCTGTGTTTTGTCATAAACTTATCTAATCGCATGCATGTGTGTGCGAGTGCGTGCGTGTATGCATTCTTACATCGATAATTTAGCGATTGTTACGCCCGATTACATCACAATGATATAAATACCGGTAATCGAAAATCGAAGTTCTTCGACCCCCAACCCCATTACGATGGAGTACAATTACACAACATTGTGACGTCATAAAGAACAAAAGGTACTGCGGGGACCATGATTGTTGAACAATGAAACTTCATAGACAGTTTGACTCGACTCGCACGTGACTGAACAATTAAATGAGACGCGAATATTTTTTAAGAATGGAAAGTATCAGAGAAAGATTTGCATTAAATATTCAAATTTGAATAATTTGTACACACTATATTAAAACTAATCCCTTAATCTATTTAAATAAATCCAATTTTAATTTAAGTCGAATTGCGCAATCTTTGAAACTCACCGTGGTCGGATGTGGGCACCGATGGAATTTCTACGAATTTCGGTTTTCTGTTCATACTGCCTGAGGACACATGGATACATATGATATTAGCGTTGATATCTTGGGTGCAATGCTTTGGACCAGTGCTTAGCAAGGACAAAAGTTAACAACCGGTTTAACTATCTGATAAGTATTTATGTAGTCTAGTGCGCACAATATTTCGTCAATTACGTCCATATAAATAGAAATGAGTGAACTAACCTCTTGTGTTGTCAGATATCTCCATTCTTATGACTAATCCTTAGATGTTTTAACAAAAGCAGTGGTACATTATCAATATAACTCTGTTAAAAGAAAGCGATTAAGTATATAATATATTACACAGTTTAGACTTACAATCTGGCCAAAATGATCTAATTAGACTAATTCGGGTATGACGTCCAAAAAGTTTTTATCTTCCGCATTTTTTTGCGCCAAATTGAGGGAGCACAATGTATTGCGCATCAGTGTAATATCGTATGACGTCAGAAGATCAGGAAACAATTCAAATGATTGTTCCTTGAAATACTAGAACATACAGCTGGAAATAAGTAGCTTTAACATAGTGTCGCAATCATGCCTATTGTGCCGGATATTCCTGTTTAAGAACTTCCCCTTTCCCTGAGTTTTGACCTCGCGGCTTAACTAGCTCTCAAATATCATTCACCCAGTAGGAAATCGCCTGGGGGTTTCACTTAATATCCTCCCTAGGGTGAACTGACCAGCCTCAGAACTTTTCTCGTTCAAACATTACTAATAACGCTACAGCATTCCATTCACAGAAGAACTATGCCTCAGGTCACAACCTTGTCAGTCCCAAACCAGTTACAGCATTAAAGTCAGTATTTAACATTCTGAGCTTCAGTATGCAACTTAAAACTGTTCGTACAACTGTAAAGCTATAGTTCTCTCGTAAGTGTACCATACGGCCGAGAACCTTATGTAAACTGCGCAACACACTGAGTTCTTTATAATGACTTTTCACCACGAGCACTATGCAAACAAAAAGCGATAAAGGTTCGTGTTAAAGTGTTCGCCTTAAAGTGCCAGTCTGATTACACTCGGCTGAATTCGCCCCTCTGGTCGCTGAAGCTTCAATAGCCACACTTTCGGGGATAATTAGGACTAAAGATCTGAAAGATCATACGGACATTACTAATTGGCATTGGGTTCTAATTACTTTGTACCGACCTGTACTGAAACGCGTATGATTAAATTAAATCGAAACACAAATAACGTCTGAATGATGATCGTATTCTCACGATTACAATTGCCTAATTTAAATCGAAAAATAATAACCATCAGATCACGTTTACACAATGAAACAAATAGAAAGATTTACGACTTGAGGCTGGTAGGAAGGGAACAAGGACGAAATGTTTGCTAATATGCAGACCTGTTTTAACTGCGGGGTTTAAACCTGCCCCTATGCCAACAACGTTGCACTTGATCGAAGTGGACTTATGTAGCAGCTGATACCATACAACACAGCGGTTCATCGCTACTTAAAGTTCAAATGAGGCTCACTGCAGTAACTGTGTTGCACCGATGCGTGTATAAGTACGTGATGAGCACTTCAAAGTGCATAACAGATCAAAATATTTGTCCCGATTTATAAACTTAAACTATAAAACAGCTTTCTAACGGAAAACTAAACCATTTGTTCACAAGTAAAGGAAGATAATTGTATTGAAACATAATATTGACCAACCAATTACTACTTGCAACAGCCTTCTAAATAGGATATTTTTATTCTGAATAAAAGTACAAGTGTACTCAATCGAGACAAACAATACGTGATAAACTCGCGATTAGTGGACAGATGGTATATCCAGATCTGCGTTTTAAGATTGTTGTTCACGAAATCCAAATCCACAATTTAAGACGGTTAAAATTCTTACATGCGATTTGCGACCGCACACAGCTAACTCCACACAGTCAGCAGGTAAGTTAATACTCAGTTGACTTGCCAATGACCGGTAAGAAGGCGGATTATTCGGAAAAGGTATAAACACGAGTGAAATCAATCACTATTGGATCGTGCCAATGACGTGCGGAACGATAATAACTATAAAGTCACCTTGTTAGGCGAATAACTTTGGGTTCAACACAACACTATAAAACATATTGTATTTTAACAAAAACCTTAGTTACCCAATTATTTATATTTTGCCATGGTGCCTTATGCGTTGTCACGTTCTCTGTCATCATTATGCATTGATAGATGTCAAAAAAATTTAAATATTAATTTCAAAATACACCCAATGCTATACTTTCTAAGTATTTTCTACCATCTTTCTATAGTTTACTTCAATTTGAACGCTTCGTTTACAATAAAGAATATTAAAAAACATCCCTAATAAGCTGACTCTGCTACTTATCTAGGTTCGTATCGACGAACAAGCATTTTTGAAAAACTCGAGTGCCATTTAACCACCCAAGCTCGTACGAAGGGATATAAAACCCTATTGTCGGCACATGACAATATGACATGGTATGGATTTAAGTAATACAAAAGTCATTGGATTCGTGAAGATTATTTGATTTAAAAATGAACCAACAAATTAAGTTTCAGTATTAGATTAAGCACATTGTACTGTCTATACCCTGATCACACGCGTTTCTGTCCATATTTTACACGAAATAACGAAAGGTAAGGTTTAACATGGGCGTACCTTCGAAACACAGGTGCATGTGCGTGACGCTGACAATTGGTTTAAATGCGGCGCATTTTCCCAACAACGTGCCTCAGGCAAGAGTGAATACCTTTAACGGAATGTTGCGAAATACGCGACTCCACTATAAATACCAAATTCGACGGATTATGACTATCCCAGGTTAATACACACGAGTAATTTCTCCCGACCTTGCTTCGTTGCGCGGATAGGATGTTAGTGATAAGCAACTACTCACTTGTTACAAACACGTGACCGAATGGTCACCGCTCATATTTTTATGAATGGTCCCATTCATTCTATTTATAACGATGTATATCTCAACTTCAAAACTTTACTGAACACGAAGTGCAATACCTTTGTACACAATTATTTATAAAAATAGTAATACGAAATTGACTAACTAAACAACATCACTTGAAACGGTTTCTAGTTTATGTTTAATACTTTATAATATAAACGATTAAACAACTTTCTATAATATCTGAAAATTATTTATGCTATAACTAAAATCCAATCGTAAATTCAAAAACTTAACTCACAACTTTCCACTCTTAAGCAGTGGCTTAAGTGATCCGAAAAGCAATGATTCACGCATCGACAAAGCTTGGCTAATATGTAACCAGACCAATTACGTCATAGCTTAAAGGCTTTCGGAGATAGCGTCCAAGATGAAATTTCGATCAGATAACCTCCACAAAACGTGAGACGAACACAAGAGTGAGTTTACGCACATCAACTTGTACTGACAAGATAAGATATGGAAACGTAAATAAATGCGGTAAGAAGATTCGAAGTCATCGACTTACGCTTATCATTAGTAGTAAAAGCCGAATTTATACAAGCCGAAATATGTAACACATTGATCACAATATGACATACGATCTAAATAAAGAAAATGTCAAAAGTAATAATAGCGTCATTGTGTTACATTGGTGCAAAATCCTTACGGTGGTTAATATACTTTTAAATGTATTTGTGATAATTCTACCAAACAGGATTCGTATTATGTCTGAAGCTGTAACAAGTCTCGCTATTTTTACTTTAATACATCTTGTTGACCTGTGGCTGGAAACGCGGCTGATGAAATATCGATCGCACACTAGGGAATATTGCCTTGACAGTTTCATCATCGTATTCCAATAAAACGCCATGCAGCAGTTTAATCTCAAGTGTGATGATATACGCGCATGTCAAATATTTGGAAAAGATATGGCGGTCGGTGCTCGTGTTATGCATTTACATCTTGTTTAAAAGCACACAACGTTGCTTGCTGCAGTGTTTTAAATTCAATTCTGAGCGCTTTGCTAAAACGGGATTTAAAGTGTAAAGATGTTCCTTATACCACTCGACAAATGTTAAGATGTTCCATCTATTGTGATGTCGTGAATACGAACAAAGCGCCCCGTCGATTCTCGAATATCTAACGACCAATGAAAGCGATCGTCGTAGCGGAAGAATCAACTTTACATTCCGGAACGTCTTAGCGAGATCCTCGCGGTTTTGAGCATCGTGGCGCATACGAAGAGATGCGACCTACATTGGGAAGTCGTAAAGCAAACAATCGACGTCGAAGTGACCAAATGTCAAAACAGAAGCATACTCGAACTTAAGAATGTTTCAACTAAATTGTTTCACCGACTGGACAACGCAGTACTTAAAATAGTTAAAACAAAATAGAACAGCGTTCGAATAACGGAAATCAGCTGCTGCATTACATTGACCATATAAGAAATCAAACGAGATGAATTTTGAAAATGCCTTCCGTGCAAGCGCGAGATATTTAATCAAATTGAACGTTGCAATTCGCACGACATACTGGGCTACTGAATTATTAATTGGCTGATTAACCCCATTCGATAAAATACAACGTAATCGTGCTCACATTTATAGGATCTAAATATTTATGAATCAATTTCAGACAATTGAACTATTACTTATATGTTTATCCATGTTATTTCAATTTAAATTTTGTAAAGAACGGATTAAAACAGATAAGCACAAGCATCTTATCTGAAACAATTACCCTCTTGTTAAAAGGCGGTTGAATAAGGTTGTAAACCCACTCCATAGTTGCCAATTAACACAGTTAAGCTACGTTCGCTGTGGTGAGCAAAGCTATGCGAAACATTCAGCATAATTAACCAATACGTTTCCACTTGCTCGACCATAGGAATCCGAGGATTTAGAACTTGAAGTCTATAAAGTTTGTGGTGTCTACAAGAACTCTCCGCATAATGTCCGATTTATTCAGGTTATTTTAACAACGTCAAAATTGGTAAACCAACCGCATGAAATTAATTCCCTTAGGGCTTTATTGCCAAAGTATCTCTTAAGTTGCTGAAATTCGAAATTCTTGGTATATAAACCACAGTATTATGTTGTAAATGGACTCTATGACGTGACAAGGGATTCTTGTATCAGCTAATGATTTATACGAGCTAAGCAACAAGTGCCTTAAAACAAACAAGTCGTTCAACAACAGGTGGTACAGTTTACGCACGTCGCAAACATTGGACTAGCACCAGAGTGTTAAAAGACACAGAATGTGGAACATGTGTAGAAGTCGGGAACGTTCGATAAACATTCTTTCAGTACACGGTGTCTGAATCTAAAGTATTGTTAAACGATCAGACGAGTAATTATAAATTTTGTTCGTGTATATTTAATTATCGATAATTAAAGCACTGACATGCACTATAATATAACAAAGCGAATTGCATACATATATATATATAAATGTTCGGGGATAAATTTAAATTAAGTCTGGAACATTATTGATCGGATTACGCATGGTTTTAAAATTTCCGCCTCGGTGCCAACATGACGTCACAAGAATGCGACTGACGTCATGTACAAAGCATGCAACGAAAGTCGGATCGGATTACAGGGCCATGTTGTACTTGACCGTGTAATCTGGATTGTAGAACAACAGTTTGGTGAACAAAACTAACATTGTGTAATGTGGATGCTGTCGACGTGTGTATCAAGTGGTTTGAAATTGATTGTGTTTTCGTTTTAAATAAATACTACAGAGCAAAAATTCAGAAACTGTAAACTTCTTAATTATCTATCTAAAATCAGCATATGTGTAATGTAATAAAAGAAAGATTACCACGAACAACTGTAAAAAACGATGAGTTGCAAACTTCGTCGTTTTAGAGAAAACGCCTTGCAGCGTGAATATATAATTTACGACTTTACTCACCGATAGTAAGTGAGAAACCGCTAGACTGGTCGTCTCCTGAAAGACAAAGCCTCACAATAAGCAATAAATGGCTACCCCGCGGCGGTGAACTATTAAACACGACCACTGACACGGAATTTACACGAAATCGAAATCTAAAAACCGCTTATCGGTACGGCTTACAGCATTCAAGAATGGAAACAGCAGATTATTTCGGGAATAAATACACTATAATAGGGCATATACCATAAGTTAAAACTATACAGCGTGCTGCATTTAATCCCGATACCGTATGTGCAACCTTTCTTGCAACTAAGACAGTACAAACGCGACAAAATAACAAATAGTGATTCCTATTCATATTATCATCATATGTTACAAAACGGAAACAATAATGTTTGTTAAGCATAGCACAACTAGAGAGTGCTTTCGTCTAACTTTAAAACGATTCCATTTACTATATCAAAGATACAAACTAAATTCTATATGACCGCTTTGATAACTCTTTTCTGGGCCGACTTCTGCACTGGTTGTGAAATTTTAAACAAAAAACAACAGAATATGACGTTGTACTAAAACTAGCTGTACCTCCAAAATGCTGACTAATCGAGAAGTATTGACAAATCATAATAAACAGAAAGTATCTGCATATCGACGCTTCTGGTCACTAAGTTTCTAATCACAAGATTATAATACTTCCACCAGTGACACATGCGACTACTTGTTTAGTGACGATAGTGCGAACCCCCGGGCATTTGGATAGTTTTTTGCCTTTTTTCTAACATCTCTCAGTTTAGTTTGACCGTGACGTCACACAGAGAACAAGTTTAAACAATCAAATTGTGTACAACAAATCGAAAATTTAAATCCCAACGATTATAGTAATATAGTGGAATTAGCATCTCCTTATAAAACATAATATAATAATTAGGCAATAATATTAAGTATCCATTAATAATATTGTAATTTTACTCGGCTTAGACCGGTTTAATCGGAAACAGCAAGTTATTATGACGCAATAAAGATAATACAATTTCAAATAACATTGTCCAGTGCAGTATAAGTGAAAAGTGCGCAAGGGGTTTTCATAATCGTAGTCGTGACATGCCTAACTTCCACGTAACTACATTTAAAATTGATTTTTAGGATTTTTGCGGGAAAAGGAAAGGGCTATGAAATATAGTTAAATAAAATGTAAAGCGAATATTTTCACGCCATCAAAGTTCTGTAATTGCACGAATAAGAGAAAACTATTTCTCACGGGGAAAATTTATTTCGCCGGAATGCGTATTACCACATCAGCAAGCCCGCAAATCAACTGTGTGCTTGCTAAGCACTATTCTTAAGCTATAAAAACATATCCTGCAATAAATTAGCGGGGAAAACTAATTTAGTTTTCGTGGAAACAACTAATGTGAAAACCAATACAAAATTATTCGGATTTTATAACCGCTTATTGCACCACAAAACTGAATCGATGACTATCACAATATTCGTGAACAACAACAATTTGACGAATAGCATTTATGAAAAACAAGCTAGCATATAAATGAATTAACAACGCTATATTTTTCCACATGGAACATGCACAAATATGAATCCACTTAACCAAATACTTCTAACCATTATTTAAGACAGTGCTTAACGGAATCTACGATACTACCGACATGATGGCCAAGTTATCCAAGCTATTGGCTGTAATGAAAAGCAGCATCATTTGAGCTGTTTTAACTAGTCTGGCCGAATCGTTGGCTCGAATTCAATATGATTAAGAGTTAGCGTGGTTTATCTGTCATCAATGGATAACTTCGCTGTGGGAATTACACGTGATTCGAATGCGACAATTGAAACTTCGACGGCGTGAAAAGCCGATCTAGAGTTCTCACGCTGGGCGCCACAAAGGATGGATAGCTGGCCAAAATACAGTGCCCTGTGTCGGAACTGAATCAGCTGTTTCGTCACAATGAGCACTGCTAAGGTTTTGGAACCTGCGACAATGGTACCAGAATGATTGGATAATGGGTTAATTCTGGAATTTGGAATTAATTTTATTATTGTTGTGTCAGTGGAGCTATTGTGCGGTGAAAATGAAGTACAATGCCCTGATTTCTCAAATTTACTTTAAATAAGCAGATAATGTCCAAACTTGTTAAACATGTGCGGTCACGTACTTAACTTTGTCTCATACAGAACATACAACTACAACTGCCAGACTGTATATATTCCAAACACAACAACATCACGTTAAATAGTTGACAACCCACCGGATTTGAGGGTTAGAGGGGAAACAATCGGAAACCACTGGGAGGGGCAGGGGTGGATACAGATTAAGATAAAACGTTAACCCACAAAACCATATATGCCACTCGAAATGCCGATTGCCCGGTTTCTTATGATAAGCTCACGCGTTTGATCGAAGCGGCTGAGACTTTCCGCGAGAAGAATTTCCATTGTTGCGAATATAAGTTCACAATGGAATCGCATAATCAAGTTGGGCATTCCAACATTCCATTGTTACACAGAGGTAACAATAGACCAGGTGCTCCGTCATAATTGTCATTGTTCACAGTTTATTTAAACCGTGTTTGTAGCCTATTATATCAAGGATAAACTGTTTAAACTGCTACACAAACTCTTATTTTAAAGTTGCAATAATCTTACTCGAAATAATGAGATAATTAGAAATAAAAATGATTCATCATATTTTACTGCATAAGTGTCTCTACATAAAATTATATTTATAGATCAAACACATCCACTCTTGTACAAAGAATCGGTATTTAGGATTTCATAGGATATGGCGAATATTTTGTACTACGCCTTAAACAGGTTTTGTTAAATACGGAAATCCATCTTTTTCTAGTTATACATTGTCAGTAGTGCGTTCAAAAACAACCTTTTTTTCAATGCTTGTTGCGGTATTTTTTCAATGAAATTTCACTGGTCTGAACTAATCAAATTTAAGGTGAGTTACGGAACTTCTGATACATTCACGGGTGGTCCAAATGATTATCATAGTCCAATGAACACGAGCATCTTCAGTTTGGCATTGCTGCTTAAATGGTATAGATTTTATCAAACGTACCGACAGATTAACAGTTAGACCCGTATTAGTTCTGTTCAGACCGTGGAAGTTATTTATCCATATAAACAATGGGGCGCGTTATACGAACTTAGTAACTGGATTACTTGATCTACTGTTTTCGGTGGATTCAATCGCTTTTCGAAACCGCTTCACCCATTAACGTGTGCGCAGTTAATCGACTATGGGTGTCTGTAAAAGTAAGAATCGATTTACAAAGCAGCAGGGGCGGCGATGTAAAGCGAGCCAGTTTAAATGGCTGATGAACAATAGGGAGTTCGGTTAAAGCATTTACTAGATCAAATAGAGTGGTACGACAACCTCTCTCTAGCCACGCACTGCGTAAACATTATCACTACACAATTCCATTCAAGTAATGTTATTCTTTAATTAAAACGTACACATAAACTGACTGGTGCGACAGATATTTAAACTTCGACTGTCCGTATGGTCACAAACCATATTAGCACTTCGGACAGTCATCCGAATGGTGACCGGTCAAAAACAGTCGCTAGGTATTTGATTGTGTCCTGAAGCACTTAGCAGAAGCCCCTTAAAACCCAGTTGTTTATTAAGATAACCAGAAAATGTAGCAATATTTCTAAAGTTATTAATAAACTACAAATGCTTTGGTAGCCAAACTGTGGGGTCGAGGTAATCGAATGATTGTATTATGACCCCTGCGTTTAGGCTACCTATCCCGGGAATAAAAACAAATATCCTCACCTACATATTGACCATAAAACTGCAGGCAGAAACTTTTAATTTGCCCACAACAATCTGTAGGCCAATCTAGTGGCTGGTGTGGGACAAGGTTTTAGACATTTTTCCATGTTCCTAATCTATTATTTATCAGGCAGTCTTGTTTAGCCGCTCGGCTATCTAGCGTATGACCCTCGCTGGGAAGTACTGATTAATATTTAATGTCGGTTTATTAACTTAACTAATCCAAATAATTAGCCCCTTGAGGCTCGCAAACAATCCGTTGATGTTGAAACGACAAAAATAAATCTTTGCTTGAGCTAACTTAACTTGCTGTCAAGCCTGTCATATATCACTTAATAGCTCGTCAACTCTGCAGTCGGAAGGCATTTGTTCGACACCACAAACATGAATTGCGTCTACTCCTTTAACCTTACATGTCTATCAACAATGCAATAATAATAAATACACAATTTATAATTAATTGCCATGGCATGGCATGCAAATTTTTTATATAAATACGCGTGTTAATCTATGCCTGTTGTGCCTTGCTGTCAACTCAGGTTAGAATATCCGTCATTTGGGCCAGTTAACTGATTTCCTCGAACTGTTAGTGACATACATGTACATGGGTATCACATTTAAATTACACTGCACTATTAAAACTCAAGCAAACATGCATTAAAAATGAGGTATATCAATTAGTTTAGTAGTTCCCACCTAGTTTAGGCCTATTATCCTTTTTTTATTCGTCAAACGTTAACTGGAGTTGTCGCCTGTTGCCTAAAGAACGAATATTGATTATATTGATTTTAATTTGACAATTTAATCATATTTTCGACAAGGGCCAAATTAACGTAAACATATTTCAAATGCGCGGCATACCTACAAGATCAATTTCAATTTCTATCCTTCGTTTGGTATAATCACAAATATCACATTGTGAACATTTAACCAAATAATTTAGGACACATAACAATATAGGTTAACCTAACTGAAATAAATATGTTTAAATTTTCCCAAATTAAGATATGACACGCAATATTTGCTAAAATCCCCTAATTAGAACTAGTTTTCCCTTTTAATTAGACCAGAACATTTGCTTTTCTATAGGCCAAAGCTTATTAGGCTGAATAGTTTACTGTACTTTCAAAATACTTAAGAAATAGAGTTCGCTTTTAATATTTAAACGGAGATAAAACTTTGAGCTCTCGCTGTCCACGTGTATGGAACCAACCCCACTAACAATTCTTATGTCGCAACTCTAACCCATGTTTTTCAGGTTCTTCTACGCGTCACAGTTCACTTGACACACGCACAGTCGGACGCGCGCAATTCCAATGCGAACACACACTCACGTTACGTCATTTTAATAAACCCGCGTTCACGTCCTAAAGCGGTATGCTTGCCAAAGATCTTTATTTTATCTTACGAGAACCGGTGACACCAATGCTGATACAAAAAATTACACTGCACATTAGTTTTTAAAACCAGTTTTACTGCATGCTATTAACTATATTTTTTTGTGTTTTTACACATATCTTTTTATTGACTGGTTTTGACGACTGTTCTTGTTGTAATCTTTTCCTGTTTCAGTTAGAATCTTGACATAAAAACTATTGTGCTAAGTATGGCCAATTTAACTCATTTTAAAAAGAAACCACAATCTTGGTAGAATGATTTGCGTTTTCGGCTATCTACCCAAGCGAAAAATCGTTTCCGCCGAATGCACGAAATTCCATCTATTTACCCTCCGCTGACCTGCAAATAATACTATCACGATAACAACTAGTGGTGCAACGTTGTTTCGGTGTGTTTGCGTCTTGCGTTAAGTCAGGTCCCAACGATATCACTCTGAACTATCATCGTGGGTTTATAACTATTGATTGTGGATTTGCGAAGTTTAACTACAAAAGGAATAAGCCATGATAATGAAATGAATTGATCCGAATGTTGAGTAACATTACGTAATATGAAATTGCTGTAATATATTTATTTCTAATTCATATTAGACAAGGTGATTGTGAAAGCAGGATCCATACAGCTAGATAGGCCACCTTGGATATTTTTTTTGAATTTAATAGAAGCAAATAAACGGCTATATGTACAAATATGTGTAGGTACCTCTAAATACTACAGGATTGCTTGATGTAGTTAATACTCACATATTTGGCAACAATGTTCTTACAAATTAAGCTTTGTTTAAAAGTCGTTCGTATTATTTTAAGCTAAAAATTTGCAAACCTTAATAATTTGCAACACTGTGCAATTACCAATATTCGTACAATGTAAGTATCAAAATCAATAATTTCGCGAAAACACAATCGATATACTTCAAATGAAAGCCAATCGTATGCACATATATAATTTAAAGTTTTTTGGAAAATATTTGAATCTAAAAAAAACAATATGTTTTGTCAATAAATCCCCCCCCCCCATGACTTAAAGGTATACATTTTAAAAACTGCAATAAGGTTTACATCAGCTCAATTTAAGCCCTGATTAACGGTGTACAGAGTGAACCAAACTAACCAGTTACCTTAGCACTACGTTTACAAAAAAATACACATTTCCAACTAAATTGATTTTTGTGGTTTGCGGATGAGTTTATAGGTATTTTGTAGGTGATTTTTTTTCTTTAGTTTCTGTCTGCATTGTGGTAACACGTGCAGGATTTCTGCTAGGACAAGTCTGGACTCGCTAGTTTAGATAAGTGCCGGCCTAGTTTGCTTGTTGTTTTAAGTTGTTGCTGATAAGCGAAACAATGCGGGAATTGGGCGAACCAACGAAACTTTTTGTGAGGTTTTAAGATTTTAACAAGATCGTATGTAGTCGTATGTAAGCAGCAAACAGCAGTGTTTAGGCGAGAAACTGGTTTTCAATCCAGGACTGGATCCTTTACTAAGTCCTTTTTTGTATGTTGTCTGTACAAGACTGGCTCACGTTTACCGTTTGGCTACTATGGTTATATATTTACCTAGTGCGGAAAATCGTTGTCACAGGTTTACTTGGCTAATACCCATTCTGTATATGGAATGGTCGCGCTTGATACTCGAGAACACGATCGGTTTCTAAAAACTGATTTTTTACAAACGATGGGCGCTATTCGCCATCAAGTGGTGAATAGCTATATATTCTCACCGAATCTCGTGTTTGCAATCCAGCAGATGCGTCCAACCAAAAACGTAGGGATTTACGAAGTAAAATTAATTCCTATCGTTCCAAATTCTTACCACTAACATTCGGCAATGGCTAGAGGTCTTTCTGTCGGTTCGACAACCCTCTAAAAGGACCACCATTCTTTCAACGCGGAACTTAATCACGAACTAAATATTTTCTATTCAAGTCTTACCCTTGTCAACGGAAAAACGCAGAAGGGATATAACAAGGCAAATCTTCAGAACTTGTGCCCGCCGTCAAGTTTGTGCAGCATTTTTATGGTATTATAGCCC
The DNA here is from genome assembly GCA_000149265.1 of Ciona savignyi. Taxonomy (NCBI): domain Eukaryota; kingdom Metazoa; phylum Chordata; class Ascidiacea; order Phlebobranchia; family Cionidae; genus Ciona; species Ciona savignyi. The sequence continues at coordinate 922,365 of CH001992.1, forward strand.
ATAACACAAAATTTAGCGACTAGTTTTGTTTCTTAACCGTTTGAACGAAAGTCAAAGCTCAAAACCGATCATGGAATACGAAAACAAACAAGAGCCAACCTCACGCACATAATAATAACATGTCACCAGTTGGAACGTAGTATTTATTAACGAATATGAAAGGTATTACAATAAATGAGCGGAATAAGGTTGGGGAAAGAAAAGGAAAGAAGTTCCACACCAAAACATAAGTTTGGCACTCGTCACGCCCTGAGGGCGGGGAGTTGTAATATCGACATAACGTATTAGAATGCGATGGAAACAAAAAGAAAGTTCTCTTCACCACATTTCGAGAGAGAAATATTCGAAGTTTGTTTGTGTTTATTCAAACGATGTGGAGAGAGGGGGCGCTACAGCGATGGCGAGCAAGTATTGATGACATCCACGTCCATGTTGCTAGCATCCGAGTTTTGCCGTGAAAATGTTTTCTTTGCTGTGTCCATCTTGCTACCGTCGCTTCTATCAGCTTTTTCGGTTCTGTTAAAATGGTGGTTATTAAATGGAATCGTTAAAATGGTAAATATATTGGGGTCGAATGATATTACTAAAAATCCCTGTGACGATTGCACGTGTAATAACGTTCCTTCGTTTTCTTAACCACGAGTATAAACAACAAATATCGCATAATCAATATCTATGTGCGTGTTGTAAAGGCTATAATATCGGTAGAAACATAGCAACGTGCCCATGAAGATAGCGATATCTCAGTGAATATCAATGAACACTTCCAAAGCTAAGACAATAATATCGTAGAAGTGTGGGATACCTGCATGACTGGCAGACGTAATCGGAGTCCTTGGCTTCGGACGCGCTGATCTCCACGCACACACAATGAAACCACTCCTCGCAACCTCCGTCACATTGAACCCAGTTCACCTCTTCCCCCATCGGTTGCAGGCACTGCTGGCGCCCACTTGTGGCGATGGCAACGGAGCAGAAGGCGTAATCGTCTTCATCAACCGCACTCTTCAACACGCCCAATGCCTGGAGTTTAATATTAACTAATTGCAATCATGTTTTCCAATTTTTTACTGAATGCGTTCGGTAAAAACGCGATCTTAGAATCACCATCTATCGTTTCATGCATTTACAAGTATTTTTCCGCTTAAGCAAAAAAGAACCATTACACTATTTACGCGACCAAGAAACAAATGAGGCACCTGTTCCTTTCGTTTTCTCTTTTTCTCCGACTTGTCTTTCCTTACCAACTCCTCATTCTGTGGAAGAACAAACTGTTGTAGTTGAAGGAAAGATCGTCAAGAAATAAGGTTTGACTTGAAGCGGTGAACATTTATTTTATATGCAAAGTTCGTGTGGAAATTTTTAGTATTGGAGGATTTATCACTGGAAAAATCAGATAACTCGGGCTCACTATAGGGTGGTGTGAATACGCAATATCTTCGTGACCCAAAGCCACCAGGGATTTTGACGATATGTATGAGCTATCCAGCCAGACAAATGTTAAACCTTTCACCTTGTGGTTAGATATTTTACCACTTGGCCACGTATGTCGGCGCCGGTATAAGTAGTAGTTATTTGTAATTGCTGTTCTACAACACACATGATTTGTATACTTCAAGTCGAACAAATAATTATGGTTCTATCACTAACAGTTATATTTAAATCATTATCAGCAATGGTTGATGATTATGTACATTTGTGATTAAGTTGGCCAACCTTTGAATTAAGTTTCTTTTTTCTCTTCCCCCCAGATTGCTCTTCTCTCTTTTTTCGCTTTTTATCCTCGTCACGTTCGGATGATTTCAAGCTCTGGCTCTCTTCCTCCAGCAAGTCGATGAAGCTGGATGGGATTTGTATTCATGGAAGGTTGTTGCATGAAAAATGCGAAAATATCTTCCATCAAGATATCACAGAAGGTTAGTTTATTTATAGAGCATTTTACTCCGTTGGTTTCAATCCGAGGATATTTCATTCTATAGTTTTATCTAAAGTGGTGCTTTCAAACAGGCAATCCGATTGCCAATCTACTAAAGTGCTATATATGATTTGGTCTTCTTTCTGTTTTAGTTTTGGTGCACTGTCACTATGACACAACCAACTAGGCCAGCGGCTGGTTTCCATCTAAAAACTCTAACTCCCCTAAGCTATATGGCCGGAGTATTTTTATAAACATATCAAAGTAGAATTGAAGGAGCTAGCTTTTAAATTTTATGTACAGATGGAGGGAAAAAACTAATTCTTTTTAAATTATTTGATTTTATATACATTTCAGTATATGACACACAATTATTTTCCCAAGTCGATCTGAAGATGTGAATGGTGACTTCCAAACACTTACTTGTCATCTTTCATGGGCTGAGTGGCTTGGAGAATCCTCCAAATATTTTGTGTCTCGGGCAGTGAAACCTCCAATATATCTCCCTCCAGCATCATCGACTCAAGTTGAGATTTAGTCTCCTTGCTCAAACATACAGGAGTCTGCACGTTAAGTGTCAATTAAATTAGATTTTCGTTTTTAGCTGGTGGTTGTAAACGCTACTTGAAACGTTGGAAGTACAGTTTGAGTGTACTGGTTTGGTTTCACAGAATCATGGATAGGGTAGGGTATTCCTGTTTTATTCCCGTGAATGAGAAAACAAAAGGGGTTTATCACACACACAATTATTAGATTACCTTGAGCCAAACATCGGATAATGAAAGCTAAACCGTTTTGTTGTGTGTTATGGCTGTGTGTTTATAAATTAGACGAGACATTTCTAATCTTCTAGTTCAACCCACTAATCTACTAGGCTTGTCTTTTACATGCCTTTCCCAAGGACACTGACGGGCTTGTTTCATTCTAACAACTCTTTCGCAAACGTGACTGTGCTACGCGGTAAACAAATATGACATAAACAAAAGTTGTAAAACAACTACTAATAATCAAACTTAAAAATAACTTACTTTAGTTGAGGTGGTTTCTTCAGTTTTATTTGTTCCGAGTGATTGGTGAGTTATATGTGTGGCTGGTTGTGAAATAACAGGGGGTTGTGTGGTCACAGTGGATGGGTGGTTGAATGTGGCGAACATGGCGAGTGCTTCAGCAGCTTCCATCGTTTCCTCCGTCGAATGCGCCTCGCTGTTCTCTGATTGGCTGCTGAAACGTCGTTCCGCTTCGTTTGCTGCATGGATGAGATTATCGACTCCCGTGATATCACGTGATGCGTGCATCGTGTTGTGGATCACAGAGTCGATCGCATCATCGATCGAATTGCGCGGCTCATCGACCACATCAGCCGAGCGCTCAATTTTACAAAGTTTCTTTTCATCATCAGGATGATGACTTTCGCTCGTCCGTTGCTTCCGCCGACGTGAGTTGTTTTTCTCGACTCCTTCGGTATCGCCAGCGAGTTTGACGGCTTGTTGCAGCGCATTCTGGCACTCGTCAATGGAAAGGATGCGACGAGCCTTGTCCTGCCATGACATCGCGCGCTCGGTGAGACACTGAAGAGCTTCCCCCTCCCGGATCCTCACCGGGAGTCGTTGGAGTTGGAGGAGGAGGGAGAGGATGGTGGTGAGATGCGGTCGTCGGGAGCGATGACATAGCGGACACAAAAACTTGAGCTCATACACTTGTTGAACCTGTGGAAGAAAATAATGTTATGATTCACCTGAAGTTTGGGTTTATTAAACAAACACATGATTATACTGATGAAACAAGATAAAAGTGCATACAATTAAAATAAAAAAAATTATTCTAATTTAAGTAGAAACAAATGCTTACCCGACTTTTACTGTTGTTTAGTTTAGGCAACGGAACACAGGAAGTGTGGAACCAGTCGTGACAAACTTCACATTGAAGCATGAAGCCTGGGTCAATGGTGGGAAGGTTTAGTGAAACATACAAACAAATTCTTGCATTGCAAAACAGATTTATAACAGAATTAAAGCTGTTGTTTTAAAAACTGACATGTGACTTGAAAAAAAAGTGGTACACAAAACCATTCACCCAATTTTAATCAGAAAGTGTATCCTACCTCCACCCTGTTATTTGTGAGAGATTAAAACCAAAGTTAGCTGGTTAAAAATACATTTTCTAAAACATACAAGATGTGGTCGGGAGTATAATACCAGGTTTGACCACAAATACACAGGACTTACCACTGGATGGCTTCTTGCATATGCAGTACAACACAGCGTCTTCATCATCAGCATCGAAACTTTGATCGGATGGTTTGGTGTGTTTGATCGGTGAGGTAGGGGAGTCCACTGACAACCCCAGTGCTTTGGCATCATTCGATTCACGGAGCAATATCAGCATCTCCATCTCTTTCTTCTCTGCCTCCTTGAATTCCGCCACAACTTTGATGGGGTCGGTGGAGTCCGACAAGTTTGTGTTCGACCTGCCATGGTTGTTAGATTAGGTACATTGTGATGTCAAATGACATCGACGCATAACTAGGACAATACTTTGATTATTTGAAAGTATAAAATGAAACTTAATAAATCACAAGTCCAAACTGTTGAATCCATTCATGTAAGGTGTTAATGTAAAAATACCCAATAAAATAGGTGTTAATGTGTTTTAATTTTTGTACCAAGTATAAACGGCAAAAATAAAAATCAATGTTTTGTGAAATCCAACGCGCTCAATCTTACTTGTTAGTTTTCTCCGGATGTTGATCCTCGATGGAAGATCGATTCTTCCGTTTCCTCCATTTCGCTCCAACTGAGGAGCTGATCTCAACGCGAGGATTCAACACCTTTAGGATTCACCACAGATTAATATCATGTTGATGTTGGTTAACCCTTTAACTGCCGGCTGTTTTTTATGTCATTTTTCGGCGAAGTCGCCTTAGGTTAGAAGCTTCTGTACAAAAAACTATTGATGTAAGCACGATATATCAACAGAAAAGTTGTTCAGTAATAAATTTTCTTTTGTTTTACATTAGTAAAATTTTGATGACGTCATGCATTGTGCAATGACGTCATGTGTTTCTATTTAGATCAACAAAAACTATATTTTTTCTTATTTACAAACAAAACAGTATGTAGCAAAGTTATTTATGATTATCTTTGGACCATATTTGTACTACTCTTTTTGTGATGACCTCACAACTTAACTGATGACGTCGTAAAACGTACATCAAATTTTTTTTTTTTTTACTTTCGCCCAATGAAACACAAACACATAGCCACAGGAAAACAAAACTAATGCAAAACATCTTTAAAACGGTTCTTTCTCGCTAGATCTACAGAAAAACGAAGCACAACTGCTTCCAAAATCACTACCATCCAACAAAAGGGCAGCTTCTTCAAAAGAATATATGTTTTTATCCTCCATAAGCTCAAAAAATAGACTAATCCAAAATGTACAAGCGAAAAACTCATGGATTGTTTACAAACTAAACAAGCGAATCATGACGACAATAGTTGAAAACTAATCGGGGACTAAAACAGTAATTAAAACAACCAAAACCACACATATATGTATACGTTTTTAAAACTTAAATAACTTAAAAATTTCAAATGCAAACCTATATATCAATTTATACTGGTAAACACAGAAATTATTCAGCTCTCCAGCGCCATCTCACTGATCAAAATCGGCCGTATACTTTTCCACTTTTTTCGGCGCTGTCGACTTGAGTCGACAGCGGCAGTTAAAGGGTTAAGAGTTAATTTTCACAATATAATTACAAAAAGTTAACATAAT
>CH001992.1:934560-997445 GCA_000149265.1 Ciona savignyi
TTAAATAATGCAGATAAAGCGGTGATAACATTAATTCACTAGGAAGGCCAAAACAATTGTTCAACCCTCTTTTTCACTAGAGAGTTGACGTCGCTCGGCGTCGCACATGCGGGGGAAGCCACTCCCGTTCTCGATAACATGAATATCAGCACCGTACTCCACAGTGAGATCTTCCTCCAGTGATCCAACCAACCTCCAGAACTCCCGTTCCACTGCCTCGGTGGGAACCATGTGAACCTTGGGAGGCAAACTCATTTAAATCAAACGGGTTCGGTGTAAATTGAACATTGATTTTTAAATATCAAATTTATTTTTGAGCACGAAAACAAATCTTTTTATTTTCAAACCAATTAGAAACAATTTCTATTGCAAGTATGCAGCAGAATTCAATAATCATTCTAATTTTTAAGTAATCCCTTATAATCATGTTGACCACAAAATAATACTTGATTTGATTAATCATGTTGAAAAGGTCTAGTAATGCATCAAGCAATAAAGTTTAAAACAAGACAGGTTGTTTTAACAAGTAACCTACAGGTTTTGTAAAGTATTCTGATTTGAAAGCATCAGCCATCTCCCCAAAACTTTGCAAAGTATATTCCTTTCTGGCTTGTTCAAATCCGTATGCTTGAGTCTTCTTGTTGCATTCCTTCATAACAATATTCGATTATTCCAAGGGAACAATTTGGACAATTTTTTGATTTACTGGAAATGTTGATAACTATTTAAAACTAGAAATGTACTCTGGGATGATATATTTTAAAAAAAATGAAAAGCTAGATTCAGACAACGTCCACTCTGTGTCTTGTCTGAAGACGCAACGGGCAAGCTACCTGGTTTGAACAAATAATCTTTGGGCTGATGGCCCGACAAGCTACTACTCCCATATGCAAACCACCAAACCGAATTTACACAACATCAAGCGGACCTACTGTTATTGTAACACAACATATTTTTTGTCCAATAGTATTTAAAACAAACCTTTGCAATACATTTCGGGCATCTCCACTCCCCAATCGGTACATTTTGAAGGGGAGGAATGAGACAAAATGTGTGGTAACTATCATCACAACCATCACATAACAATAACAATGAATCATTGCTGTCTTTCGAACACATCTTGCAATTATCAATGGAATCAATCTGTTAACATAAATGCATTTAGTGAAAGTTAGTGTACAATGTATGAAGAAAGCTTTAAGTTGAAATTCGATGCATACTTACAATAGAGTAAGGAATATGGTCAGAACCACGGTTTCTCATTTTTCGATTATTTGCTCTTTCCGATTTCACAACTTTCTCTTCCACTTTCATTTCCACCTGGGTGATGAAATGAAAACAAGTAATGGAAAATGTAGCTCTTGTATGTTTTTTTGTAAACAAATGGTTGTAGAAGTTAAGTGTTTAATTAAGCAATATTTTACTAGTTTTATTATGTTTGATTCTTACAATGCCCACGCTGATGTGACATATTTTTTTGGACATTAGCTAAAAAAGTAATTAAAAAATTCTTTAAATTTTGCATAGTATGTTTAAGTGTTTCCTTTAATTAATAACTGTTATAGTTATTATCATAAGATCAAGAAAAAAAATTAACTGGTCATCAGCTAACCATGCTGTTGCCATTTGTGCGATATATTGCTTTCTGTGGCATATTAGGTGTCAATGATAAAAATATATTACTCATTCTAAAACAGGAATGGTAAAGGAGTAATAGTAAACCACAGGATTTGGTGCAACTTTTAAGAATAAAAAGAAACCTTACTGTTTATTACAGGGCAATAGAAGGTTGTACAAATAGGAACTTACATTAGGATTGGAAACTGTAGCAGAAGCGATGTCTTCCTTTTTCACTTCCATATTTTCAACTTTGATCTCCGACTGGGAATTGTTTAATATTTGATTCAAACATTAAGGCTTAGCTCAAGTTGAAACTGTATATGTTGTTTAAAAAAAACATAGCATTGAACTAAATAAAATACAGTTTGTTTTAAAGCTTTAATGATATTTTGGTTTACATGACAATTACCATTGGCACAGATTATAATGTAACAAAAGAAAGAAAGCATGTCTGCTTCTGATAGTCCAGGCCTTGTTAGAGCCATTAAATAATGCATTTTAAGTGCTTGTTTACGCAAAATAAGACAGCCAAGTGAGATGTACATTATTGCTTACTACTTTCTTCTACAGTAATAGTAGGGTTGGTTATTGTTTACACAGTAATACCACATTTGTTGTGAGGTGAAACACGGTTTAGTATTCCGTGTAGTAGTATTTTATTATATAATTAAACGAAACACCCTCAAAATAAATAATAATAATAATTTACAGTGCGAGTGACCTAACCTACTTTTACATTAACCACACGAAAACTGTTAAATCACCTTAACGGGCTCAAGTTTGACCTTGGTTTCTGCAGGATCAACCGGATAACTTGACATATATGATCTCATTCGGCCTTTTTGTTCAGCCATCAACCCCAGACCAACCATCTTTGGGCCTGCACCTGCAATACAGCAAAATATTTACTGTGGACTACATCTTTTAAAAATAATAAAGTATAAGAATTGGGAAATGTCAAGAATCTGAGCTGACAAGAATCAGTAGCTGACAAAAAATTATTTATGATGATCAAATCAATCATTGTGCCATGCTATTTTTCCAATGTACTTTGCAATAATTTAGTTTTTTGTTCTGTTTTTCACCGTGTTATATTGTTATATCAATTGTCTTTATTTAAATTTTGGAACAAATCATCTTATTTCAAAATTTTAACATTTTGCAACAGAACCACATTTCTGCCACTGTCAACATGTTCTCAATCATCAATATGATGATAGTAATAATAACCCAGTCATTACACTCGTAAAAAAGTAATTCTTATCTAAACAAAAACTATGCCTTTGATTAATTAGTTCACTTAAACCTACATAGAGTTTCAGGATGCTAAATTAAAACAATGTCCATTCTAAAACCACATAATTTATTTATAAACTCGATTTAGATTAGCTTATATGGTTCCTGCACTCCTGCGGTTACTAAACTATGAACTTGCTACAAAAACAGCACACCAAATGCCTTATCTGGCCGTATCTACAAAATTATGTTTAGCATATATTCAATCATTAAAATAAGCTTACATAAGATTCTGGGGTTAAAAAAAATTAGACTAACTTTTTTGAAATGGGACGCACATAATAACAAGTTTGATTTGCCAATCATATCCGTTATACAGAAAGTAAGAAAGAAAAGAAACATATACAATGAATACATACATCAAAAAGAAATAATAAAAAACGTACTACCGAACAATTGAAGTTTGGCCAGTTCTTTGTTGTTAGAAACATCGGCAAACAGTGGTTCGTCCACAGGTTTTCGTTTACTGCGTTTCATCGGGCTCTCGGGGGACACTGATTGGTTGCTGAAGAAGTCAACATTGTCCAATGAGAGATTGGCACCCTGAGTCAAAATGTTGTTTTTTTATTTAAATTTGAAGAAGTCAAACATGCATGAATAAAAAATTAACTAGTACATCTTTGAACTAATATATGCCGTACTAATCCAACCATCAAATCAAGAATTGGAAGGAATGCGACTGTGGGCTATCCGCCTACCTGATGCATTGTTTTCTTTTTACATTTCACAGTAGGTAGTTTCAGTTCTGAAGCAACGCTTTCCATCTTTTCCTGCGATTCAAGTGCCTGAAAACAAGACAGACATGTCATTTGAACTACGAAACTGTAATATTTATATGAACTTGCATCTATGACAGCATATTATTTACAGCAATGCGCAATATTGCTAGTCACACACGAGAGATTCACAAGTTTTAACTTGTTTGGTAACTAAATAGGATAGAATAGGATAGGATGTATTCATGTTAATCCTCGTGGCCAGAGCTTTTGCAGTATGTTGTATATGATACACATGTTCCTTTAATTTAGTAGATACCATTAATCCTCTGGGTTTAGGCAAATTCCGTTAAGTGCCCTGCCCAACCGAATAGCTAGCGGATCAGTTTCGCACCTGCGACCTTTCGGTTGAAAGCAGTCGCACCAATGACCAAACTAACTGGTCAAATAATTCGAGCTAACACTGTATTTTAAAAATGTGTTTACTTTTATGCAAAATACTTTACTATATAATATAAGTACAAAACGTTGTGTACATTTACTTATTAAATAATAAAGAGACACATATTGTAAGCTATATTACCTCCAGCAAAACTCCAGACTTCATGATATCAAATGGATATAGTATTCTCTCATAATGTTGTCTTAAAACCGTACCAAAGTTTTTTGGCAGTGACAGCTGAAACAGTTTTTTTTGTAAAATTAACCTTAAACAAATTAATTTACATTTTAGTTCACACATTAAATTTAAAAACATGCATCCTGAAAGTTTTATAGTTTTTTATAAGCTTCATTCATTTTGTCTTTTAATAAAGTTTCCAGATTTATCGTTAATAGTTGACAAAACACTCTACTAGAATGCACAAGTTTAACTCTATTAGAAATTAAAAAAACTATCCCCCAAATATTAATATTTCCTCAATTTTCCCAAAACTGTCATTCAAGTTTTTGCCTCTGAACATGAAACAATTCAAATCCCATTTGTGGATAGAATTAAAGCAGCACTGCAACAACAATTAAAATATTATTTGAATGCAGAAATAAATCTCTAGTTATTGGCTTACTAGATACAATTAACACAGACCATTACGGATATATTATTTGAATGCAGAAATAAATCTCTAGTTATTGGCTTACTAGATACAATTAACACAGACCATTACGGATATATTATTTGAATGCAGAAATAAATCTCTAGTTATTGGCTTACTAGATACAATTAACACAGACCATTACGGATATATTATTTGAATGCAGAAATAAATCTCTAGTTATTGGCTTACTAGATACAATTAACACAGACCATTACGGATGTTCTTATCCGAATCAGTTTGCTTTCAAAAAAATAATCCAGAATAGGGCGTTTTAAATAAAGACATTTGAACTGTGAACCTGTGTAATTTTTATATTAATATCATGTGGCGTTTGCTGTAGAACAAGTCAACAAATAATTCTCTGCTATTAAAAATTACATGCACACTAGAGCAATAACAATAAATAAACTGCATTAACCAAAGATTGGACAGATATAATTTATTTGTTCCATTTCGACGAACCTTTTTAAACATAAATGCATAAAGTAAAATATATTTGGCACGCAGCATGTGCTTGCTGCCAACGACAGAGTTATAAACAAATATAATTATTTTCTCTCAGTGCATGGGACAGAAATTAGGCCTACCACACTACAGGTAATATACAGCACATACAGCTATGTATGTTGCATGATTTTACTAGTTTGTTAATTTATCAAATAATAAATATCACAAAAGGAATAAAAAAATGTCACACTGAACATTAATAAAAAATTAAACCATCATTATGTTAACAGAAACTAAACACCAGTAAGGCAAAAAGGAACAGTAAATGGAGTGCGACAGGTTATTTGATATGGTGATGCATCGGACTGTCAGGCAAAAGATTATGATTCGTTCTAAACAAAAATTAAAGCATTGTTTTAAATATACATACAACACAATGAAAGAGCTATTTGTTTAAATGCTCCATTATCCCACCCACAGGGTTAAATAAGTATTCTACCCTACATCAAACCACTGATACCTTGTTACAAACTGTGTTCCACAGCTTGTTCTTGCAGACATCTTGAAATCCACCCAACTGTCTTACGCTGTCATGAAGTCCATACAAATCCAAAGCTTTACCTCCCACATGGGGTAGTTTGAAAACCTGACCTTGCAGATCCCAGAATTTGGCAACATTTTCAATGAACTGCAACCTTATTCTGGTGTGAATCTGCACACAGCATAATTTGAATCAATATACATATTAAAAGTAATTTTAAAATTATAATTTCTGTACATCTGTATATATATATACTGGCATAGATGCTACTCTCACCCACAATACAATGTGATTATTTCTAATGTTGTATATACATATATATAATGAAAAATTTCTAAAAAGATTTTACAATCATGTATATACGTTTCACAAGGCTACCACAGGTAAATTGTAGGTATTTACTAGGGCTATATTTTGGTACTGTTAAGTGATATTTTTTATATAACATTCCTAACAAACAAAAAAATAATCTGAATTTAGAGCAGACATAATAAATTTTTTAGTAGTACATAATTTTAAACTGACCAAGTAAATTCTGGGAAGCAGTTAATTTTTTTTTTTTTTTGCTGATCAGTTATCCATTTTAACTTCTAAGAATCTAGGTAGATACACAGCCCCAAGATTTAAATGTGTATAACATTATTTATAGAATACTCCCAATGTTAGAGATTACCTCTAGCCTACAGTCGAGTTACCAGAGATATTTTGGGTGAACATCAAATTGATACTTAGTAAAAATTTTAGAAAAAAACAAGTGGCAAACAACATTTAAACACAGGAACTAACCCCCAACTCATTAATCCTCTGGACTCTTGGTGTAAACCGAAAGTTTTCAACATCAATAGCAAATGGAGGCTGCCAATGCTGTAAGAAAATATTAAAAAAATTAGTTGGTTCAAAAAACACACGTTATGATGTTCAACTCAGTATAACTTTGTGTTCTTGGGACATGAATAAAGTGTTGATTTGAGCGAGTAGATTGAAATGGGTTATCTAATTTAGTTAATGTTATGGTGAAAATAAAACAATACTATATCAAAAATAAGAGGGCAACTGTGGACAGTTTTCTGACAATGCCAACTCATGTACTGTAGTTTTCCTAGAACAATATGAACTTATTAAATTAACGAATCAAATCCAACTGAATAAGGGCGCTTTTTTATGTTGTTGGATTATTAAATTCAATTACTTGGTAGTACTTGGATTATTTAGCGCACAATATTATTATACATATTTCAAGACGTTGTAACTGTAACCCACAATTGTGTTCAGGTATTATAAATGTGATTGATGGGAGATTACACATATTACTTTGGTTTATGATTAGGCAGGTGCAATAGTAATAAAGTTTTTAAAAAATACTTAAAATGATGACCTACTTTCATATAAGAGTCATACTTTACATATAACACATGGAAAATGGTGTTTTTTGTATTATTTGACTATTTATAGAAAAATGGATAAACCAAATATGGACTGATGTAAGGTAAAATGTATACTTAAATCCAATTACTTGTGAGATATTCATATGGCTTGTCTAAATATAGTTTTATTTTTATTTGTGTATGTCATACTATGTTGGCTGCCAAACAAAGATGGCGGCTGCACTAACCAGGCCATTTAAATCACGTGAGACGGTTCATTTTGTTTTAACTAATTCACATATTACACCCGACAGGATGTGGTTATGATTATAGAAGACGGCAAAACATACCGGAGGAGGTCTAATTTTACATATTCCTGCTTTTTCCGCTATCGGTCTGATTTTATTGATGTAACCAAGCGGGTCGGCAAATTCTTCTTCGTTTGGTTCAAACACTGGGCACTCCGGCGGTGCATAGAATTCGTCATCAATCATATTTTAGCTTAATTTTAACCCATACGCATTATTTTACATTCATCTAAATCAAATTAACTGTTATTTTTCAACAACTGTCTATTTCAACTTAAAAAACGCGACCGTAGACGCCATTTCATACATTAGACGAGCACGTATAGCGGTTTTCTCTTTGTATTGTAGATCCAAAATCGGCGTATTTGGGTTACTCCGCAACTCATTTCAAACAAGTCTACTGGCTATTAGTATTTTATTTCGGTATTTGGATCTGTGACTATTACGAGGATATACAGTTTATAACGTAACTAAAGAAAAGTTTTAATAATTTGTGTTTTACAACAGATATGTAATCTGCCTTTTTCTTTTTTAGCGGTTGAATATGAACTGGTTTGGTCTTCTATTATGTAACAGTGGTGTGTATGCATTTGTGAAAAACATTGTTCTTATCGTGCGTAAATATATATGCTTGTATTACTACTGTAATACATTACAATCCAAGATTCGTACACAAAATACAACAACAATCTATAACTTGGTTACAACAACAAATGTTGAATAACCAAGGAAACGTAAAAAGAAAATATTGCAAGTGTCTTAAATGCTGTTCAAACAATTTATTACCTATGTTGTTTTATTGTGTTTCGTCGCTAAAATCATCTAACAACGTTGGTTCGTTTTTATATAATGAAGTTCTAAATGTTGTGTTGGTCAATTTACGTTGCTTGTATTAGAATAAAAACATTCTGCGTAATCGTTGAATTTGTTTATCACGTTAGAAATTTTATATATGAGTTCTAAAATGCATAAGGACTAACATGTTTTTTTAACGGAGATAAGTTTTGGGCCAATGATGGATCCGTTATTAAGATCGTTTTCGGTTTATTATTCGGTATATATACCGGTTAGCCACACGACCGTACAAACTACAAAGACAAACATGGCGTCTTTAGTTAGCTGTGAATGCGAAATACGTCTGCCACCACGCGGCCGCTCTCTTGTATTATTATTTTCATGTAGGCCTAGGTTATGATAAATGCTTTTATATTGTAATAAATTTCTCCTTATTCGGATGATTTAACGAATTAAACTAAAAATTAGTCTTGTGTTTCCTAGATAATAAAATATCCACGCTTTATTCCCATTTACAGGAAACGCAAGAGCGTTATCACATCGGCAATAGTCAGATAAGCTCGTGCACCGCTATTATATTGTATATGATTGACATGTTCCCGCTGATTCAGTTTTAATCCGGGAATACACTGGTTTCAACTTCAAATAATGTAGTAATATAATTGTGGAAACATATGGACACCCAGTGGAGATAAGAATTAACTAATACAGACCGTAGGCGATTTGATTTTTGTTTTGCTGACTATATGTTCAGACTAAAGATAAACATAGGCTAAGCAGCCTAAGGGCTATCTGACAGCAGAAATATACCACCTTACATAAGAATTTAAACCGAAAGTTTATTTTTTATATTTCATCATGAACCAGAAATGGGTCCATACCTAACCGCAATCGGTTTTCAATCGTTTACTTTAACATTTACTACAATCAAGCCAAAATCATGTAACGTTATGTTCTTTAATCATCACAAAAGTTCATTAATCAACTGGTGAATGGGTGTTGTTATGTTAATAAACATCACAAAAATTAAAGACATAATTTAAGTTACACAAAACACCATTCAAACGTTGGTTGTTTAATTGTTAACGTAATATAAACAACCATTCACCAGTTGATTAATGAACTTTATATTATACGTAATACAACTTAAGTTATGTTAAGTATGTAGGTAAGGAAAGTTATCTTGTATAGGATAGGATAGGATATTTATGTTTATCTCCGTGAATGGGAAAAACAAGGGGGTTAACACACGGGTAATCGTCAGATCATCTCGCGCCCACCGTCGGGTTACCGGAGCTATTGCAGTGAGTTGAGTACGATAGACACGTTCCTTCAATTTAGTAAAACCCATTAATCCGTTGGGTTCAGGCAATGTCCGTCAAGTGCCTTGCCCAAGAACACAGCCGACTAGCTAGCGACCAGTTTCGCACCTGCAACCTTTCGATTGAAAGGCGACGCACTTAACCGCTAGACCAACCGACCGAACAACCACTTTCGCCACACATATATGGTAACATATCAAAATGTCCGATTATTCCATCTTAATTGACTACCGTCAATTAACATTGTAATGATTGTATAAGAAAACACACCGTCCCGTTCTTTGCCGATAATACACAGCGAAATTAAAAACGCACATTGCCTACTTTAAATTAAAAGAAAGTAAACGTCCGCACGAAAATACGGTACGTAAAAATTACTGAAAAAGATAATGGAAAAAGGGTCCCGGTGTCCCACCAGTCACATCATCCCCACTCCCCAGCAGATAATTGATGTTGCTAAGTGGAGTGCAAAAAACGTGCGTGAAATATTTTTTGCGGTACAGTTCAGTGATTCTTAACCGGTTCTTGGCCGCAAAATAAGTTAAATTTATTGGGGTCGGGTCATTGGCAAATCAGATTTATTTCATTGTTTCGATATTTTTTGTAATGTAATGCTATAATATTGCTGTAGTAGCAAGCAAAATATTTTTTCGCTTTAACGATTGTGATGTCATAATTAAAAATTCACGATAGTACAATGTGTACCTTAACACAATCCAATTTAAGGACCTTATCCCCTATGTTTGTATATATTCATGACACATGGTGAGGTATCATAACAGACATGAATTAATAACGTATAGTAACAAAATTGTACACACTAAGACAAAAAATATTCACATAAGTGGGCATTAGACAATATGGGTGAGTTGTGGAAGTGAGTAATAAACATCGCTTTACAGTTTTATTTTCACAGAACAGACAATTTGGTTAGTAGCTGAGTGAGTTTTTATAATCAAAGGTAAATCTGTGTGGTTTTTAAAATTATACCCAATGTTTACATGCACACAAAAAACTAATCCCTTGTATTTTTTATGTGTCGATAACAAATTTTCCACCACACTTTAATAGAGCTAGTTATTTGATGGTGACATGTACTTTAATGTGTGATTTAACACATGCTAGAATGTAAATTATAAACAACAAAATAATTCTGTATATATAAACATTAGATTTCCATTAAATGAAAAATGTGTGCATAATATAGTATTGTAATGACAGCATACCGGTAGTAAGAAATGTTAAAAAATGCGTTCTAAAGAGAAGTTAAGGAAATCAAAAGACCCTAAAGTAAAGTTTCTTTCCGATCTGAGAAAACATTTAAAAACTTCTAATTTAAAGAAGATTACTGATACATTTCAATGTGGTAAAAATCCCAGAAAAATAAGAGAGAACAAACTGAATCGAAGTTTTCCTGAAAGGGAGCAGACAAAAATATGTACCAGCAATAAGGCAAATCAATTCAAAAGGTGGAGATATTCTAAGGGGAGTATTAATACACGAAATGTCAAATTAAATAAGAATTTAGAAAGTCATGCTGAAAGAGTTCACAACATGCACACAGTTTTGGAAGGAAAAATGAAGAGCAGTCGTTTGATAACTGTATCTAATGTAGTTAACCATAAACACAACATGGCAGCTAAAACCACAAAAAAAGCTGAAAATGAAGACCTAGACACATCAATGTCTATCAGTCCATCTCAAGATACTGCAGAAGTGTTGAACAGTCCGGATAGAGAAAAGCCTAATTTTGACTATATGGTTAAGTTACTGGAAGAATGCCAGATTCAGATGTTTGAAAGACTAAAGATGGAAGCAAATGGTGGTACTATCAATAGAATAAGGCAACGTTTGAGAAGCATTTACATTGAGAAATTAAATAGTTGACTTTTTAACCGTTTCTATTGCGGAGTACAATTTGTTGTGTTCCACAATTAGTATACAGTCCTCTGATGATTGTTTTAAATACTGTGTTTCTTGAATTTAGTTATTTGTTTTAATTTATAATAATAGCCCTGCAAATAAATAAGCCAAGCTATGGCACTATCGTAAAGTGCTTCATTGCTTCAATTCTGCTTCCTTTCACATCATTACCATGTTTTTTGTTATATTTATATATAATATTTATATATACATTTTATGTTTTGAGCTGTTGTCCTTTCCTGCCAGTTATCGAAACCATATACTATTTTACAGGGAAATATGTACAGTAGAATGTGGGTATGAAA
Source organism: Ciona savignyi (assembly GCA_000149265.1). NCBI lineage: Eukaryota > Metazoa > Chordata > Ascidiacea > Phlebobranchia > Cionidae > Ciona > Ciona savignyi. Next base: position 946,292 of record CH001992.1, read on the forward strand.
ATGCGGACAATGAAATAGGCGTTTTTTTTATATAATTCTGGATTAACAGTACGGTACAACAAGTTTTATGGATATTGTAACATTTGTGCAATGACCCAACAAGGTGAAGCAACTCCACATCGCAAAAGGTATACTTGTTTATTGATTTTAAATATTAGACCATGATAATCACATTTAAGGTTAATTAATTTTTGTATTGCAGATGTGTTTTACCTCTAAATTTGAATCAACCCAATCAAGCAACTGCCATGACTGGACAAAATCTTGCACGATCAGACCCAGACAGTTTTAAGCATTTTGCATGTGGGGCAGGTTCTTCATTAATCAATGTAGTACTCACTTTCCCCATCAACAAAATCATGTTTCGACAACAGTTGTATGGGTTCCGATCTCACAAAGCTTTTGCTCAACTCTGGAGAGAAGGAATTCTAAATCTTTACAGAGGACTATTTCCACCTTTAGTTCAAAAATCCACATCCGTCGCGATCATGTTTGGACTTTTTAATCATTTTCACCATAACTTGGTGAATGAATACCGCCTCAGCTCGTTGTCTGCAACCTTAATTGCATCAATGTGTGCAGGAACATGCGAGGCGACTCTGGTTCCATTTGAACGTATACAGACTCTACTGTTGGACCCAAAGCATCATAACACATTTAAAAACTCATACCATGCTTTTTCCTCACTCTATGTTAATTATTCGATGAAAGAATATTTTAGGGGAACAACTGCAGTGTTACTTCGTAATGGACCATCAAGTGTTATCTTCTTTACTTTAAGGCATCCAATAAAAAATCATTTGCCAGAGTCAGAAGCAAATTCAATTCAAAACTCGATCAATGATTTTATTAGTGGAGCTATGATTGGCGCACTCTGCAGCACTGTATTCTATCCTGTTAATGTTGTAAAAGCAAGGATGCAGTCCAAACTTGGTGGAGAGTTTTCGTCCTTTCAAAAAACTTTCAAAGTCGTTTTCAGGGAGAGAAATTACAAACTGCGTAAACTTTACCGTGGCATGCATATTAATTTCGCTCGTTCTTTGCTATCATGGGGAATTATAAATGCTTCTTATGAATTTTTAATAAAAACATTTTACTAATACTAATGCATAAATATTATATTTTATTTCAAATGTTCCTCAAGCTTATTAGCAAATATTACTTGCATCGTTAGTTTTTAAATTATTAGCGATGTTACCAGGCATTTGTTGTTAACATATGTGAACTAATGTATGTAAATTAAAAACTGCTCCTCACTGTATGATATGGTTGGTATGGTACTAAAGCATTGGTCCATATGTAGATTATAAGGTGTTGCATGTTGAAAATATTTTATGTACATGTAGTATGTTGCAAGATGTCTTTGTTGTTAAATGCAAATTTAATTGTTTACTATTCATCGGAAATGTTGTTTTCTGCTATATCCTGAAACCATTTTGTTTGTAATTGCATAGCCTACTGTATCATAGCATTTCCGGCGAAAAATTGTTTTTTTTAATTAAAAAATTTGATTTCATGTTATATTTCTTAATTTCAAAGATCATGTTGTATGTGTTATTGGGACTGACCTAAATTTAATTCTTTATTCAAGATTACATTTGATATATATAGCAAGATGTTAAAATCCAAGGTGTTAATGGTAAAAACACGATCTGGAAAAATACTGAAAATTGTACGAGAACATTACCTCCGAGATGATATTGATAATGGGTTGGTTGGAGGCAAACTTGATGACCATCCACCTCTTCAGAATGATCTTGTTTCACTGGAACATTTTTTGGTCGTGGATACCAATGTTGTTCTGCATCAGATGGATATTTTGGAACAGCCCTGTATCAGGAACGTAATTATACTGCAGACCGTGTTGCATGAAGTGAAACATCGATCATCTCCAGTTTACAAACGAATAAAATCTCTAATCGAAAATGAGGATAGAAAATTTTTTGTTTTCACAAATGAACATTGTATTGATACATGGAGCGAGAGGGCCAAAGGTGAATCGTCGAATGACTTGAACGATCGTTTGATTAGAATTGCTGCTAAATATTATAATGGCTGCCTTAAAGATCGAAATCAGGTTGCAGTTTTGCTTACAAATGACAAGGCCAACTGTTCTCTTGCAAAGAAAGATGGTTTAAATGCTTTAACTGTCGAACAATATGTGAAGAATATTGTTGGATATCCTGAATTACTGGATAAATTGGCTAAAGTGGATGAATCAATAGAAGTCGATAAGTCAATATCCTATCCGGAGCACCTTAAACTTTCTCAAATACAAACAGGAGTAAAATCCGGTAAGTTTTACCAAGCAAAACTTAATATCAGTAGAGAGAACTACTTAGAAGGCAAGATTCTATGCCAAGATGAAGAAGGGAAGGAAATCTTGATTCAAGGTCGTCTTAATTTAAACAGAGCTGTACATGAGGATATTGTTGCTGTTGAACTGCTTCCCAAAGACCAGTGGTCCAATCCTAGTGGTGTAGTCCTGGATGTAACTGTTCAACCAGGTGCTGAAATTAAAGATGAAGAAAATTCAACGCAAACTGTTGGTGTACCAACTGGTAAAGTTGTTGGAATTATTAAGAGAAACTGGAGGCCTTATTGTGGGATTTTAGAGAGCTTTGGAAGTCCAGAGATGACAAGACATCTTTTTACTCCAGCTGAGAAACGAATACCAAGGATTAGAATAGAAACACGACAGGCAAATACATTAATTGGTCAAAGAATTGTTGTTGTAATTGATTCTTGGCCGCGGTTTTCAAAGTACCCCCAGGGTCATTTTGTTAAAGCACTTGGTGGCATTGGTGATAAGGATACTGAGAATGAAGTTTTGTTGTTGGAGCATGATGTAGCTCATGAACCTTTCTCCCAAGGAGTGCTCAACTGTCTTCCACCTACTGATTGGTCAATTCCTAATGAGGAGCCTAATGAGAGCTTGCTGTTCGTGAAGATTTTCGTCATCTTCCGATATGTAGTGTTGATCCGCCAGGATGCACTGACATTGATGATTGTTTGCATCATAGAGACCTTGGTGATGGAACGGTGGAAGTTGGTGTGCATATTGCTGATGTGTCCTATTTTATAAGGCCGGGCACTCCCATTGATGTTGAAGCCGCCACTAGAGGTACAACAGTTTATCTGTGTGATAACAGAATTGACATGGTTCCAGAATTATTGTCATCAAATTTATGTTCTCTGCGGGATGATGGAGATAGATTGGCATTTTCCTGCATCTGGATTATGAAACCAAATGCTGAGATCATCAAAACAAGGTTTTGCAAATCAATAATTCGTTCTAAAGCTTCCATGACTTATGCTCAGGCACAGATGCAGATTGATGACCCAACGGTTAACAGCCCTGTTGCCGTGGGACTCCGAGGATTAAACACATTAGCAAAAATATTGAAAAAGACAAGAATTGAAAATGGTGCGCTGTCACTTGCATCTCCAGAAGTTCGTTTCCATGTTGACAGTGAAACTCACGATCCAATTGATTTGCAAAATAAAGAGCTGCGGGACACTAACTCGATGGTGGAAGAGTTCATGTTGCTGGCCAACTGCTCTGTTGCTAAACATATCCAGCAGGAGTTTCCTGAATGTGCAGTGTTAAGACGTCATCCTGAACCACCACAGTCAAACTTTGATACTTTTATTAATGCAGCTAAAACACGAGGTCTTGAACTGAATGTTGAAAGTTCCCTAGACCTTGCCAAGTCATTGGATAAAATAGAACAACATAGGGAAGGAGTCCATTCTTATATTTCCACATTGCTACGTATATTAGCTACCAGATGTATGATGCAAGCTGTATACTTCTGTAGTGGCCTTGAATCGGATTTCAAGCATTATGGGCTTGCTGCTTCTATTTACACTCACTTTACGTCACCAATCCGACGTTACTCTGACATAATGGTGCACAGATTGCTTGCTGCCAGTATCGGAGCCGACAAAACATTTTCCGAATTACTCAATAAAACTGAAGTTCAAAAAGTTTGCAAAAATCTTAATTTCCGGCACAGGATGGCACAATATGCTCAACGAGCTTCAGTCGCCCTTCACACTCAGTTGTTCTTCCGCAACAAAGTTGTTAAAGAAAGTGGCTACATAATATTTGTTAGAAAAAATGCAATTCAGGTCTTGATACCTAAGTATGGACTAGAAGGAACAGTATTTTTGGACCGTGATAGCTCTGGTAACGTCACGAATTCTGTTGAGTTGGTCTATTTGGAAGAGGAGTGTGAGATAAGGGTATCTGGCACAAAACTAAAAGTATTTGATGAAGTGGTTGTTCGTATCTCACACGATGCAACAAATATACAACATCAAAGAATTAACTTGAAGCTTGTTGAACCTAATATCAAAAACATAAGTGTTTCTTGTACAGAATAACAAACAAAACATGGTGTAAACTTTTTGAGTATAAATGCTGACTTCTTATTCTGTGCGTAAACCTGATTTTATTATAAAATTCATTTTAGCATATCTGATTTTCAAAACAATTTTCACCAGTACTGATCATTTTACATGAATTGTTAGGCCTAAGCTATGCAACCTGTTTTAATTTAAAACAATTCAAATTTACTACTAACTGCCAATTTTGTATGTTACAAAACTTAAATTAATTTTACACCCAGTGTATCATATATAAACACCAATAGTTATGCTGGACTAGGTGAGATGCAAAGTTCAAAAGATTATTTAGCTTTCAAATTCGACTCAGACCACCAAGATTTGATTCACGATGTCTCTTACGATTTCTTCGGCAAACGACTTGCCACGTGTTCCAGTGATCAATGTGTTCAGGTAATACATCTCAAAAGACAATGTAGCATTGGTATATTGTATATAGAAGAGGATATTCCTGTTTTATCCATATGAATTAAACAACCCAAGTGCGGTATCATACAGGCAATTGTTATATTATCTTGCACTTGCTGCTTTACCGTGTGATTGCAGTGTGTTGTACATAACATGTATCTGTCTAACTAGCAGCAGGTTTTGACCTTGCAACCTTTAAGCTGCCTGCAGACCGCCGACCATCTTAATAAATTAAGTTCCTTGCCGAAACTTTTATTTTACTTATGTATGGAAGTGTCTTGTATACCAATCATACATCTTACATGCCCGAAATTTGACCCAAAGTGTAACTAAAATGTTGCTATATGTATAAATATGGTTTAAACTGAAAATCAAACAAACCGAGTTGAATATTTTGCTAAATGCAATTCTTGTACTCTAGAAAAACAAGTTTTTTTTTATTTCATCTACAGGTTTGGGACCTAGATAACGAGGACAACTGGCAGAAGTGTGCTTCTTGGAAAGCTCATAATGCATCAGTATGGAAAGTGAATTGGGCTCATCCAGAATTTGGTCAGGTGTTGGCAACGTGCTCATTTGATAAGACTGCTTCTATATGGGAAGAAACTGGTAATAATCGATATTTCTGTGGTTGAAATAATATTGTTAATTGTTAAATCTTCTTTTAGTTGTTGAAAATCCTTCAAACAAGCTTGAGCATATATGGGTGAGTGCATAAAAAGTTGTTGATGAAACGGCAGTTAAACTTACTTTTTGTTGATGAAACTGCAGTTAAACTTATGTCACTCACGTGTTTTCTTATTAATATGGTTTAATACTGCTTTGGAAATATCCTAATATAGTGTCTACTGTGATACCATTACTTTTGTTAGCTTTTACAAGAATTTATAATGTTTATTATTTACAGGTAAATAAGGCTAACTTAGTTGAAAGCAGAACATCAGTTAAAGATGTCAAATTTGCACCAAAACATTTGGGACTACAAGTGGTAAGCTCATACCCTATTCTTAAATCAACCTTAGTACTGGTAATTTTTTTATTTCTGTCCTGAAATAGTTTCATTAAATTTTTCAAGTAAGAAGATATCGAATCTGTTTTTAGATTTTTTGGTTCGCAGTAACATCCAACACATTTTAACCCAGGCCACGTGTTCTGCGGATGGAACGATCCGAATATATGAAGCGCCTGATCCCGTGAACCTTACACAGTGGTCCATGTTACAACAAGTGCACTGTAAAATACCATGCTGCTGCATATCATGGAACCCCTCAATGTAAGATTCTGTATGTGTGTGATAACCATATTTTAATGTTTCAATTATCTAAACATCTAATTTTGTGTATATTGTAATGTGTAAATTTAAGGAATATAATCATGGGTGCCCATTTTTATTTTGGCATAGTAGCAAAAGTAGGCGCTCTATGGTCTGGAGACAAATACGTCAAAAATTTTCAACCAATTCCAATGAACCTAGTTTTCTGTAGTCAGGGTAATACGCTGGTGTGTGGTAGCCAAGATAGTAATGGAAGAAAATAAATGAAATTGATAAGCGATTAACACAGAGACAGTGGTAGAACCACATTAAGCCACAAGAAAACTTGGCCAGAGAAGAAAGAGTAAGATCAATATGAAAAGAAGGCCACAGAGAGAGGGAAAGAGAAATTTGGCAGGGAGTGAGGTAAAGGTTAAGAAAGGGCAATTTAAAAGGTCAAATTGAAGAAAGTGTTATAATTGAATGTGGGAAAAAGACGCAGCAATGGAAAGACAGAAAGTTGAAGATGGCTAAATTGGCCTAGTTATATTTGAAACTGATTGATTAGAGGACTACTGAAATAGTTTAAGTTATAGAAAAATAATAAATCTGAATGAGAGGCCAACATTTTGTGTAGGCCCTCTACTTTTTAGTACTTAAAAACCTTAAATGTAATAATATATAGCTGGTCATCTTTGACAGACTCCCACTGAATTCGACCCACTGTATATAACAAACTGTGATATATTAATGATTGACTTTTATATTGTGTTGTTTCCGTGTTCTGTATTGTAGTCTTTGGTGGATTATGTATGAAAATAAGTAGTGTCATCATCAAAAATTGTCAGACCAACATGTACCAACAGCTGCATGGGATATAGAACCTGTCTGTCATGACTACATACAAAAGTTACAAAATAACATTGGAACAAATAAACAGGTACAGATATCATAGCCCAATGATAGCTGTTGGAAGCGATGACACAAATACTTCTGCTGGTGGAAAAGTTTTTATTCTGGAGCACAACGATACTTTGCGGTAAACATGAAATTAAACTTTCTACTTTTGTATATGTAGTTTTTAGTTTTCCTTTCTTTTTTCTACGTTATGTTAATTAAACACTTAATTTTTGTAACATTTGTACCAAACGCAGCTTTTACATCAAATATTTTTATTTTGTGACAACTAGTTTTGATTTTATTTACCAAAGCTTTTTGCCAACAAATCATCCTCCACAACAGACAATGGGAGAAGATACTGACCATAATGATTCTCACTGATCCGGTTAGTGACATCGCGTTTGCTCCAAACCCTGCGTTCAATGTACTCGCTGTGGCGTCTAAAGATCTCCACATATTCCATCTTAAACCATCGAAGTATGATCTCATGTGTTCACGATTTATGATGTTCACAACTTGTGCTTTTCACGATTTGTGATGTTCATGACTTGTGCTTTTCTTGATTTGTTCTTTTCATGATTTGTGATGTTCAGGACTTGTACTATTCACAATTTTTGTTGTTGATAATTAATTTTATTGTAATTTTATTGTACTGTTTGATTACTCAATATTCTAAACAGTTTTTAGGTGATACCCATGTGATATTACCGAAACATTTGATTGTATTGTCAATAATTTAATTTTCTAATTTCTCTTTCAGTGAAAATAAAGGATCAACGTTTTCCCAAAATGTGAACTCTATGTCGCTTAATCTTCAAGAAGTCGCTGTGTTACCAGACCACCGTTGCATGGTGGGCCAGCATTATTTCTTTTTTGTGAAAACTACCCATCCTAAAATAAAATTATATTTTTCAAAGCAATTGACAGACTTCACCTGCCAGTTTGATATTAAGATGGTTTAGACGAAACTGTTTAGAATGCTTTGTTTTTGTATTCAATATTCTTAGTTGTGTTTTTTGTTGGTGTTGTTCTTTACTAGAGAATTTGTTTTTTTTTACATAGGTGACTGGTGTGTCCTGGAATAACTTTGGCAATGGCTTGGTTTCATCTGGTGCTGATGGCCAAGTTTTCTTATGGATGGGTAAGATCGCTTTTCTTTATGCTAGATATGATACGTTCAAATACAGTATGATGCAATAATGTAATAGGTCTATCCCCATTGTTAAATTGAGTTATTGTCATACTTCTATCTCTATATATAACATAATTTCCCTTTAAATGATGTTTGCATTGGGTAGAATTCTAAAGTAGTAGCTTTGAGCACAAAATAGAGCCCACGGTTTAAACCTTAAACTTATCGTCGCTATTTCCAGCAAACTACCTCGGAATATGGAAGAAAGTAACTTCCCTCAAGCGGGAAATCCTCTCCCCAATTGAACCGCAGTCCATTCCCATGAACAACCAAGCCAGCGTGACGTCATCCAACAACAGGTACATTCGGAGCTCGCAGCAAGTGCAACAAAAGCGCTAAAGACCACTCTTAGTGGTAATATATGGATCTTGTTACTTGGAAGTTGGATTTCGCCAAACCATGCATTGCCATTGGATTTGTGACTTTAGCGTTGGGTTGTCGTTGCCGTGAACTCCATGTATATTATAGTTGCAATTGCATGATTTTCGACCGTAAATAACTACGTTATGATAAAAGTCTAATATTAAGGCATGGCATGCGAGTTATTTGATTTCTTAGTACTACTAAATCCTTAGCATGGTGCTTTTTCCTTTCAATGTTTATTCATACATTTTGTAATATTGTACTAGCCATAGTATTAGTGTTTGTTGTTATTTTTTTGGTACTGTCTATCGGTGTAGAAATGTTTAAGAAAACCTGTGTATGTATAAAGCATGGCATGCAAAATACAATTTCGTTTGAACCATTACTTGTTCGTAACAAAAAAATATGGACTAACCGGTGAAATTTACGACTATTTTCATTTTCGTTTATGCTCGGTTGGTCAGAAATCGCAGTAAGTGTCGATTTGACCACCTTTATACGCTTCCCACAGTTAAAGACACTTGATATCTTGCCCCCACACCGTTGGTAATAATATTATTTGTTTTCAGAATAAATTTTCGAAGGTTCACACAAGGGCGTCCGCCTCCGCCAGTAAGACCGGTTGACCCAAAATTTGCCGGAGCGTATTATTAATTTCGCGGACACAACGCAGCCAAGTTTTATTCGAGTGACAACCGGTTTTATTGTAATTAACGTGGACCTGACGAATGTTTTTTTTTCGGTTATATTTGCACTCGAATACCATGTGTGTGGACAAATGGCAATCATGTATATTCCTATTTACACACGTAATCGTTATGTGTCGGTTATGTACCATTTTTAATCACAAAAGCAAATTTAAAAAATATGACATGACTTCCGTATAGGCTACTTAAAACCTCCACGTTCCACATTTTTTTATCGTGAACTAATTAATGAACTTAATAAATCACTGCCTACACTTGATTTCATCATAATTAATGCTTCGCGGAATGTCACACAATCGGTTCAGTCACTCTTTCATTTCTGTCTGCTTCTCTGACGGAACGATTTTTTTATTTGGAACATTCCGTTAGGTATGTACGGATGAATTTTTGTTAAACTTGGTGACACTGTAGCTCCCAATGTACCTAATTTTATTATGAGATTTACTCTGGGAAAACCATCTATAGTTTCGAGGTTCCAGCGTTTAGGTTTCAATGAATAATATGATATTTTTTCAATATTACTATTACGATTCCCTATGATTGGCTGCTGATTGAGTTGTGGCGTTATCCTTTTGTGTAATGCCTGCAGTTTTTTACAAAATAAAGTACGAATTTTCGCTTAATAATAACGCACCACATCACATAATAGAGGACTCACCAAACGTGTGTTTAGTAGTCCGACCAAATACCTTGACTAGTGAGTGTGTTGCTTTTTAACCGAGGTTTAAACTTTCGAAACTGTTCACTAGCTGGTCGGTTTTGTACTTTAGCAAAGCAAAAACCGTACATTGCTCAACAAAGTGGATAGATAGGTTAAACTAAAATTTAAAAAACGCCCCAATCATATACCACATGCTGCAAAACTGCGCTGGTGGAAAACCGTCTGTTTTGTTTAGTCAAAATTGAACATAGGTCTGAATCGTCTTTGCTGTACAGTTTCTTCTTCTGGTTAAATAAGGTTAAAGGGGCTGGATCCTTTTATCGAACGTTTCTTATACCCAGTGAATCGTTGGGTAAATAAGAAAAATCTACATCGATATCTCCAAACTACACCACGTACAGCTGACTGTGTTGCCCATATGGCGAAACCCAAGAGTAGCCTATCTTATTTTACCTTTAAAGCATTATGCGTTATACGGTCACCGCCAGTACACATACTTGGTTAAGACCTGTTTCTCGTGTGCACTAATGGCTGATGATAAGTTATATTTTCCCGTCATTCTTCGGGTTACCTTTCTAATACTGATCGTTCTTACACAAGATAACCGTCACCTCGCGTTCACTGCTGCCGAAGCTATTGTAGAATGTTGTATATGATTTAGTTATTTCAGTTTTAATACAACGAAATAATCCGCTGAGCCCCGACGATATCCATTAAGTGCCTTCCGAAGCAATGGCTAGTGGTAATTTAGTGATATACCTAATAAGTACATAGTACTAGGAAATTTAGTGATATACCTGAAAATAGAAAACCTCACAGGTTTATTTCCCGACGGAAAGAATTTATTTAGTTTTGTAAAGCCTTTTGTTATTTGGCTGCGTGAATGTAGCTGCATTGTTCATAACAATACTGTCTGTTGAATTTCTCTTAAAAGGAAATTATGGTTTGTGGGCCGATTATGTAATAACAAAGGAGGGCAGGTTGGTGCATTGATAGAGGTATTGTTCGTAGATAAGGGGAAGTTAAACTTACTAAAATAAAATATTTATTCTATGTTAAACAGAACGTGGTTGACTGCTCTATTAAATGTGAACGCTTAAGCCTCCATCACTGTTGTCGTCAACAAAGAGTGGAGTACAGTTATATTGTAAGAGCTGTAAAACAGTATGAATAGCGGCTTCTACAATGCCATTCGATTCGCCCATTTGAGAATAAAACGCAGTAATAAAGAAGCCATTCTTTGCTTCGTCGAAATTGGAAAATTCATTCAATTCAGGAATGAAAAACTCTTTGTTATTTGAAATAGTAAAACGTTGTGTAAAGCAGTGTACGCTTATCATATTCTTTCATATCCGCATATCTGCGTTCTGATACAGTGCGGAATATTGGTTCAGGTATAGCTAAAGACAAGAGATATGTATAGCTGTATGTATATTTCACTCGTTTAGTTTTAAACACTTGACTTTTCGATCGTTAATAGAATTTAAAAACTAATTTAAACACTCATTATGCAAAAAGTTGTTTACATAGGAAGTAACACGTGAAGGATCGCCATTTTTACTGATTAAAAGTTTGGCACGATTTAAAAATATGTTTGAAATTATGATTAAGAGAGTCGTGGATTACGTGTTTATCTAGCAAGAAACACACGTGGATATATGATATTCTCAAAAGATAACTCCTGACTACATTGGAAATTTGGAGTATAATGGATTAGATAAGTTAAAACAGATACACGCCAGGTACGTTGTATTAAGGATTCTAATTACGTATACTAGTTTGTCATTAAATAGCACGGTAAAAGTAAAATAATGTGGACTTGCCTGTGAGTTTCCGCAAAAGCAGGTACACATTTTTTTATAATAATATTTATAATAATTTATATACTTTTATATCATTGCAATCGCCGTAATTGATTTGAAAGTAATCTGTGCGTTAACTCACCCGCATTTTTCCTCATACGAAGTCGATATAACATAAATACGCTACTAAATCCTATCCGTTTGGTGGCGCAAAAGTTCCGTATATGAAATAGACTGAACCTGAAACACTGTAGTTCACTCCACATTTAGTAATTCTATCTTTGATTGTCCTACTTAACATTGAAATCATGAAATAAAAGTAATTGAATTTATAATTTACTTCTTAAAGCCCAGCTATACATTAAAAATAAAAAAAAAAACTTTTTTAACCATTCCCATATAACAAGTTTTAAAAAGAGTAAAGAATGTAACAAAAAATACAAAAAAGCAAAATTTTTTACCGTTAATTTATTTTCCAAATGTTATCTTTGGTCTATTATCGAGGCAACGTTCTAGTGATGCGTGACGATCAAATTTAATTGAAAATACGTCATAACGGATATTGTGCCAATAATCGTGTGCAGCGGACCGTGACCGACCAGGTGGTCTGCCATGAAATATGTCCGCACGTCATAAGGTGTCCGTACGTTATAACACGACATACACCCAAACAGTGGTAACACAGACAGTTCCTCTTTCTCACTCCTGAAACCTTCCAGGCCAACCGAGCATGTTCTAATAAACACTTTTCGAAACAGTCAAATTAAATTGGGGAAAGAAAAGTCACATCTGTGTGTTATTACATGGCAACTTGGTTCAGTAGAAGAATACTATTTTTGAAACTCGGTTATTTGGGGTAAAGTAGTACGGTGGTTTAGCCTACACTGGAGAGAAACATGTTTCTGTCATTTTTGTAGGTAATTTGTATTTGAATACGTTTCGTATTATTTTAAAAATCATTTAAATTTTACAAAACAAAATTAACGGTGTTTAAGAATGCACTGGAAGTTGCCTTCAATCGTTCATTCAGGCTTTCGCTAGTTGGCGCTCCTTACTAACGACACACCAAATTTGAATTGCTTTTTAGTTAAATTTGTACGATCGTGTGGTCGAATGGTTAACGCGACCAATACATATACTGACTCTTATACAAAAAAACGGTCCTCGTGACGACCCCATAATGGGTTCAAAACTTGTCTCGTTAAAAAAAACGCTTTTTAGTTAAATTTGTTTCGCAGCGGTATCAAACAGATGCTAACGTATGTGTATCGCATTGTACTGGTATACACATAGTACTGGTATATATTACAACCTACGAATTGTAATTGGATTAGCATTTACTACGAATAAAATAAAAGTGCATATACGTAGGGAAATCAAAGTTACATGATATTCATTAGAAAACAAGCGAGAAGGCGGTCCTTCATGTCAACTCGACGGTGGCTTAGTTTCTAATTAAGCGGCCATACTGAAGGGCAGGTGCTGGAGAAAAATTACAGTCCTTTGAAGTGGTTATTACAGGATTGGTGCCGCCGCCACTGACAGAGGCGTTTGAATTCGCATAGAACTAAATACGATGACATGTGCACGCTTTTTATCGGATAAACCCTCCTTAAAGGTTGCTTAAAACTACCGCACAGTACTGACCAATAATCTAAGCTACATCATACTTTAAGTGCTGGTAAAGGTAAAAGGTTCGACACAACATTGTCCTGTGCAGTATTGCACATTTCTACCAATGCGGTACATAAACACTGTGTTTACTAAAGTCGTCCCCCTTGGAAGTTTCAACCTAAGCTTCATGGCGGCAAAGAGACTTTATTGTGGATGAGACACAGACGAGAATTATTTTCTCTTAGATAAACTAACCAGGTTGAAGTATCCTTCAAATAAGTTATTAAAAGCGAAGATGATTCGACTTGAATATATTCCCACGCAAGTTCATATACAAACCCGAAATAAATTTTGGCTGTACACTATTCACACCAAAAACAGATTCATTTCTTTGGCCTTTTTTAATTGAAGCGTTGGTACCATTGTATCTAAAACATGGAAATCGTTACTTCCATTTAGGTTTTGTTAAATTAACTTCAAAGAACTGTAAAAATGGGCAAGAAACAAAGGAGACAAGCCTGAAATCCGACTAAACTACAAAAGTTGGGAAGCATCATGGCTGGAAAGGCGCGGGGCGTCAGGTTATGTGGCGCCCGGTTTATTGGAGACCTGCTGCGCTTTAAATCTGTGGCGGTGAAAACGCTTTGCCACAAATCACTTATAAACTGGGGAGAGATTTTTTTCGAATTAAGTTTGGTTCGTTGTTCTGTCGCCAGTTTGTCGCAAGGTGATTTGGACAAAATAGTTTCCAAAATATGGGGTTAAATATGTACTTGGCCGCTAAGTTTTCCATTCAAATACTAAAAGCATTATTCCTTAAAATACCAGTACGGCTTGTCAATCGAAAAAAATCTTACTATATCAGTAATTTAAATTAATATTGGTGGCAAGTTCTAATTTGACATTGTCCTGCTTTACTTGAATCAAAACTGCCCGGTTACAGTGATTCTTCCTTCCCTGGCGTGGTTTCCACGTGGTCGCTCACGTGACCCAACGTTTGTTAACGGTTTTTGACGTAAAAACACCGCTGTAGCTTTTCTCGAGTAAAATTTGTCTGTGATAGTAAACCTAACATGTAAAAATTGAATTAACTATTGAATTTAATTGTGCTTATTGGAAATGCTATAATGCAATTGTATTATTTATACAACCAGTGGCATAAAGCATCATTTTATAGTTTATTTGTGGAGTGGCGCAGAAGTAGACTCATGCGTACCGGTGAAAACTTCGATATTTATACGCCATTGGCCTACATTGTTCCGGATTTATTTTTACCATCTTGATAAAATTCCAATTGTGATTGGTTCCGGGACGCTTGGGTTGCCTTATTACGCCACACTCGATTGCAAATATATGAAGCCAAATCGGAAATGGAGCGAACGGGGCGGAACGCGTTTGACTGACAACACGACCCAACCCGAACGCCAACAGAATATTTAACAACTGGACAAAATGGCTGCCGGTTTACAGATGAATTTTTTACAGTGTATCAACATAGAGTTTACATTCCAGTTCTTTCATTCTTGTTGGTTCTAATTTAATAGTCTCTCCTTTATAATCGGAACAATACGTACCCATGTATGTGGCGGTATTTGTTATAGGTTGTCGTACAAGGCACGACAATGCATTGTGAACAATAATCTTTAAAGCTCTCGTTTTTTGAATTCGGTGCGTATAATAGGCGACGTTCTGCCAATTTGTAAAGCCTTTATTAGCGATAAACAAAACTGACAAGGAGCGAATAATGCTGATTGTTCGCATTCAATAAACGATTGTCGTGATCAAAGGCATCTATCTTTTATGCTTATTGTGAAATAATGGACATTGAAATCCAACAATAAAAGCACACGCCCGAATATTTCCATTTTACTCATTATTTCCTGCCAGGCTGCTATAGACAACTCAGTTCAGTGTAGTAGGCGCATCACTGGTCGAAATTAAATTACTTTAGTTTTAATATTCAAAGAATTTATTTAAAATATAGTATACGTTGCAAGAAGAATACGAATGACACAAATTTCAGTAAGTAAACTTCCTAACTATATCTAAGATGCATGATGTTTGCAAATGGCAGTGACTTAAAATTTAAATAATTTAATGGTTTAAATTTTGAAAAAAGTCAGTTTGGAGTTCAGTTTGCATTGAATGTGATATAGTTTCGCTCTAGCTACTTGATAAGACAATGTTGCGAAGCGAAGGTAAAATTTGTTGATAGCAGAAGGTGCCTTAGCAATTGGCTGATCCATAAGGTAGAGCCCGGGATCGATTCATATTTTGCGTCGCCCAGCAGATTGTGTATTTGTTATTTCAGTCCCGTTATGCCAAACCCTATCTCGAATCTGATTGGCTTATTCCAGCGTTGGGTCACGGTATACGTCATGGTTGAATAAAAACGTAAATAAGGAAGCTGACGATAATATTTTCTTTGCTAGGCTCTACAAACATAGTCGTGGCATATTAAAAGATGTATTATGAATATCCAAAAATTGTTGCACGGGCAATATTCTATTTTTCGGTTTCACAACGCGCGCGAGAAATCTTTAACATTAAAATATATATGAAACTTATTGAAAAAAATAGGTAACAAGTAGTACATAGGTTATATAAATGTTGTACATAAAATTGTTAAACGTGGCAGTTCTTGGAACCACGCTGAAATATTTAAGGTTTAAAGAAAGTGGTTAATTGACGGAGGTTTTCCCACGTCGTTTCTACAGTCGCTAATTCCGACGTACTATTGTCGACGGTAACCATGTTAGCTACAGAATTCCTTTGTTGTCGTTTGGGGTAATAATACAGCAGGAGTTGGGTTTCCAAGACACCAGATGCTGAGGCTACGACACCTCGCCCTTTTTACAGCACCGTGGTGAAAGTTACAAAGATTCCCGGCAGAAGTAACAGTGTTGCCAATAAAATTACAAAAATACACGTCAACATGCAGTGTTCGGTGATTTTTTTGGATAATAACTTAATACTGATCACATACTACATTTTGCGACAGTCTTTTAAACGCATCATACTTAACTAAGCTTCAAATGCATTCATTTGTGTTTTAACCCCTCAAAGAAATTGATTCACTTATTTAATGACAAGTTAGAATTATTTGTGAAACTTTTTTTCGTTTTACCATTAAAAATAGGTTTGGAAAGATCGATGTGGGAAAAATGTCTCTGCGACAAATTGAGTCGTTGTAATGATTGTAGTAACATATAAGCGGTGTAAACTGAGAACTCCTTGTTTGAAAATCAATCGCCGCCAGTGAAAGCTTGCTTGTAAGAGTAGATCTTTCGATTGTTGATTCGATTTTAACACATTTGTTTTCACTGAATCCTCGGATGTGATGATCTAAAGAGTGAGAACCAAGAGTCGTGTAGCTCAGTTGCAGTGTTTCCCATGAAGCGCATTTTCGAATATGCCGCGTTTTCTAGAATACCATTACATCTTCACTAATAGCATAACCAATTACGATAATAGCTATTTTGTTTGGTCATTGTTGGAATGTATATTAATGTAAAATAATTTTAATTAAATAATTCATCACTTATAATTAGCGTTTAAGCCATGCTGTGTTGAAGAATGTTTTGATACTACTGTGTAGCTTTTCAGTGGCAAACGAAGCACAGTTTTTTTATATTCGGCATCACTGTCCTGGTATAAATTGGCGACGCGAAACGCAATACCTTATCCCGTTGTAACCAAAGCTCCCTTCTACGCTGAGTTTGCCGACATGGAAGGTTGTTACGAATTAATTGAACACTCTCGCTCCGGAATTTACACAAAACAAAGCTTCACCCGTTTTAAGACGAGAAGATCGCTGACAGCTCTTCCCGGGTTTGATTTGATTCCGGATCATATTGCCCGTTTAGACAATGACGTATATTCGGTTAAAAGCAGAAAATGCGGAAACAAGATTACATACCCGAAGCGCCACTTTGTCTAATGAGAACATTCGACATAAATCTTGTATTGTAAAGCTTATTACATTTTTCGGTTTCATATATTTCACAATATTTTTATTGCTATTACCAAATGACGCTCTAGTTTTTTTACCAACAGTCGACAGACAAAGTTTATAAGGTGTTTCATGTTAAAAATTATTCAGTTGATTCAACAATTCCGAAAACACGTTTGTGTTTACTCAAAAAGTTGTTTTTGAGCAGTTTATGGTTGGCACACTGTGTTTGGAATAAATACACGAAGGGATGATCTTGTAGGGTGGCAATACATGCCTCTAAAACGTTGAATACCCCAACACGGGATCCACGCTTGAAATTGAGGTGAATCGCGATCGCTCTCCTGGGTGTCTTTGTCCAGTTGAAAATCGCGTGAGAACAATTAAACATTCGCGATTGGGGTCGCGCTCGATTCTATAAGGAGATTTTGGAAAAATACATAGATTAAGAAGGTTTTGTAGGCTTCTCTTACCTGTGAATGTTTTGTTTTTATTCGGGGATAATGTGCTTTACCTGGCCTTGTGTTTGAATCTCAATAATACATAAATCTTATATTTCAAACCAAGCACTTGGTCTTGTCGCGTATATGTGTATATGTTTCATACAATTAATCATTCTATGGGATTTACTTTCGAACTTGTGCCTCAATATTATCGATGTGGTTTGCCTTCAACAATCATGGAAACCTCTTTTCGATGTTCCAAGGTTTTTAATTTGTACCATAGACAACGATCTTATCGCCCTCGTGCTGTCTGGTGCACTAAAAGGTCTGCCTTTGTACGAAATTGGATAGTGTTAATAAGGTGATCACCGCATAGGACCGCGGTTTACCCCCAGGATCGGTGATAAGGGTCCCAATTTTAATCGCAATGAATCGATGGAGGGTTACATATACCCGTGATGACATGTGAATCACCTACCTAAGGTACAGGGTTACAAATGTATACACTTTCCAAATCATGACGAACTGTTTTCTACATCATTAGGAAGCTACAAAATGAACTCTCTAAAACAGGATAAGAGCGACACTTTAAAGTTTCCATATTTTACAAAACTGTTATGATATTACTGGCACTTAGAATATATGAATCGAATTCGGTGGAGCCGCCTGAGTAAACCATTTTGTCGTGTTTATTTAATAATGTAGTCCGCCCGCGTACGGCGTATGCGTAATAATCGCTTTTTGCCGACAGACCTGGATTAAAAGCTGGCTTGGCGCCGAAACATTGGATTACGACGGTTTAGGGTGTTCGCTAATGATCCATTCGCGCAAACGAATTTCTTGGACTCGATGCAGCGCTGATGACGTCAGAGCCGACTGTACGGAATTCCCACGGCCACGAGCGCAAAAAGACAATAGAATCGAATTAACCCTCCGCGATTTGTCGCGTTGCGTCGAGCACAGGAACAACTCTGACCCTAATTTCGAAGCACCGCTTCAACCCGGGGAGATCGGCGATTATAAAAACGTCGCACCGCAGCAGGGCGTCGTTTCGACCGCGACCGCATCGCCGGTGAGTCGAGCTTGTCTCCCCCATGCTTTGTTAGGACACCTCAGCAACGGTGTCCTCCGTGAGGTAATAATCCTCGATTGTTAAGCGCTGTGGGATTTTTACGTCACAAAATTCTTAAAATAATTCAATTTATTCGAACTTAAACATGAATTAAGAAAGGGTTTCCCTCAAAATATCATTTCACCCAGAGAACGAATTATGAGTAGATTTAAAAACATTCAAAGATCGTACATTTTAAAAACCAACGAAAGACTTCGCCCAAGAAAGTAGTTGACATTTTAACGAGCGTTCTGTGGTGATTTATATTCCTAAGGGAGTAGAAACGCTTTCTCAACGATTTTACGCCGTTTATTTCAATGTGGGAACCGCAGCAATTCTGCTTCAACTAATGCATTATACAATGATAGATGTGGGTATTCCTAGCTGTATTTCTATATTTAAAATTGTAAAGTATATTATATAATTTAGTAAAAATTACACTAAAAATTGTATTGGTGCAAATCGGAGATTAAATTATTTAAGTAAACAACTGTTCATCAAAGTATTGTAATTAGGTTGGAAGTGTATTAAAATACAAGGACTGAACGCAATAATACGGGTTAAACGGTTTAAATAGGAAATCCTATTGTATAGACCTTTTTGATTGGGGGACTTGACTAGTTAATAGGGTTCGTAACCCTTGTGTAACAATACTATCAATGAGAATGCCTCTTTATATCGCCACAATGGTGACTTGGTGATCAAAATATGGCAACAATGACAGTACAATCACGCCAAGGGCCCTTGCCTCCCAGCATTACAATTCGTAAAGTGTGCCTTCATTGCTGTACAAAGAACCGCAACAATAGGGGTATGGCTCGAAAGTTATTATTATTTTGCCACCGACCAAACGCTCAAAGGGTGCGAGAGAGCCGGCCTTGAACAATGGGGCAACAAACCGAGATCACGTAAGGCCACTTAGGGCTGGGAAATTTTCAACTATTGACATAAGTTAATTCAAAAAGCATTGATTCTCTTGAAAACAATTGTTTATGAATGTGCCACACTTACAAGTAAACCAAACCACAAACCACATATTTTAAACATTCTCAGTGCATTCTACGCTTTTTTTTATAAAGTAAGGTTTTGTTTTTATACAGTTAAGAAATTGAATAAAAACATAATTAATGGACAATACAACTGGAACAATATTTCGTTGCTGTAGAAAATTATTACGACAATGTTTTTATCTTTGAATCATTGGAATTTGAGGCAAAACTGCGTTCCGAGGTATTCCACGGGAACGGTTTTGTTTCTATAAGCCAGACTAACAGTCTAACTCATCATAACTAAGATAAATATTTGGATAGTTGGCACGCAGGCTAGATTTTAATGTAGAATTGGGATCAAAAGAACCGAAGCAGGGTTTGGTACTTGCAGTGCAAACTATTTGGCCGGCACTAATTACACGTTCGGCTCTTTGGGCGGGAAAATACGTTCACCGGAGAAATCAAATACTTTAACGCTATATCGTGTAAAATATGAATTATAGCGTTGGTTTCGTGGCTTTGTTATTCTAGTCTGGCGTCGGTGGCTAAAATAAGCAGATCGTCACAACATTGCGTGCCGGAGCCCTAATATTGCGGTTCTCTATAAGGCCAGATTGGACTTGCCTAATGCCTTTCATACACAAGTAATTGTGAACGTATTTGCCCGGCCGTGCTTGCGAGTTTTTTTGAAACGGCATGACTGCCCACTCCCAGAAGCATCGCATTAAAAGACACATTTTGATGGATTTAACGTGATTTCTGCAACAAGTTGAAACTTGTGTATGCCTGCAAATATGAGAGCAGCCTTGTAATATCAAAGCACAAATGAGTCTAAGTCAATGAATCCAACCGTATTGATGTTATTAAAGCTTCGATATTTTATGTATGTGTGGTACAATGAAACTATATAATATTTAACATTATATTTTCATTGCAGAAATGGAATCAATGAACATTTGTGGTCCACAAGCATCCCGCGTATCAGGTGAGCAAAGCTCTCTGTGTGTGTTAGCTTCATTATAAACAACAACACCCCGAGTTGAATCTTTATGGGGTTAAGATGGTGTCGAGTGCAAACAGCAAAACAAAAACACGCAAATAGAGGATGTCTGCGCCTGGCCAAGACCGACTAAATCTCAACCTCGGCGGGAAATTTGTGTCATAGAGGCCGTATTTTGCCAGGTAGCAGCCGATCGAGTGTTAGCATTTCGACTTAAGGTGCTTTCCTCAAACTGGGTCGGTTCGAATCCATGATCGAGAATGATAACAGCCATTGTCATCCGGAACAATAGATGCACTCTAAACAGCGATAACGATTCTCGATTATCTATGCTGGAACCCGATTTGGAGCTTACACCGTAGTTCTAGTATTCTAAAGCAAGTTCAACGATACAGCACAAATGATAAGAAATGAGAACATTTTTATTTTTTAACTAACTATTTCCAGACCGTTTCAAATAAAATAAAGTTATAAAATCAAATCACCAATTTACAAAATTTTAACTATAAATAATATTTTGTGTCGATGATATATCGTAAAAAGAAAAGTTCTTTGTCTTTGTTGAACCCACTTTCGTTCACTTATTCACTGTGCGCATGCCACCTTTTTTGGCAAACTTTTTAAAATACAATATAAACGAAAACAATGCCCCACATTTGTCCAAATAAAGTATAGTCTAAAGCAAACGTGACTACGAATGCCTTTGAGATATTTCACTCTCCCCCTTTGCACGGTAGCAGCGGAAGAAAGCTGTACCGAGGACTGAATCATTCGGTTTCTAGGATAATATTTCACGACACGAATATTCGTCACCTGAGTATTATTTTCACCAAGCTACTATTTCTATTATGTTACATGCTTTGATGTCTGGCTACTTAATAAACCCTAATTGGTGACATTTACCATACTTATTGGCTGCAGAAACGTATGATTTATTCATTGGACGTGATGCCGACAAAGCTAGGAGCAAGTTAGAATTATACCTATTACATTATTAATGCAAATTACATACGTCCAGAAAAGTCATCATTTTAGGGATCTGTTTAACGTGTTATTTGGAGACGTATCTCACACGCAATCATGTCAGTAAACTAGTTTACCTAATATACTGCGTTTTATATTACTATAATCTTGTAATCCAAGTTGACTTGTAGGTTAAAAAAGCAGTAGGACCAATTAAATAAAATTAAATATGTCTTCAAGTGTAACATTAATGTAAATTGTAAAGAGAAGCGTGTCCACTCAAATTGCACCTACGTAAGCGTGTGGGTGAATTTCACCTCCTACACACACGCATGGTGTATAGGAAATACCCCTGTAGAGTGGTGAGCTTCGCTTGGGTCCGATGCGGTTGCTGGGGATGTTTTTATTTACACAAAATCCCTCGAGCGTTTCCTGGCAGATAGCAGGTTGTGATTCACTTAGCCGTCTCACGCAATCATTCATGCAACATGCTAATGGTTAACGGTTTGATGGATAACTTTGCAATACGCAATGTAAAATGCTAAGACTATGGGTACAGACGCGTGATTTGTAAAAATATACAAGGCTCATTTCATCTGACCCCTATCAGTGTATTATTTCCATAAACTCAGTAAATCATCTTTAAAACAAGATTTTCTTTACCTTCGCTTACACCGATAAAACTAAACAAGTGAATCGAACTCTTAGTGTTCAACTAGGTGAGTCGGTAAGGAAGCGATCTGTCAAATTTGAATCGAATCTTTCAGCATTGCTTGGGGAAGCTCGCTTTGTCGGAGAGGTCGGAAATGAATTGTTCGGTGATGACAGGCGGTCCTAAAACTTTTGTGGTTATCACTGTAAACGGTAAGAATTTGATTCATTTTCGTTGGACAAATTCTATAACTTTTAAAAACCTGGCAATGCAATTTTACCAGCTGACGGCCGAGTAGTGGGCAAACCAGTTTATTTCTTCATAACTCCATGAAGATAAAAATAGAACACTTTGCTCTCCATGTTCGTCCATTGATGGTCTAGAATTGCACCATTTCCCGTTGCTACTGAACCATTAAACACAACTTGCCCC
The DNA here is from genome assembly GCA_000149265.1 of Ciona savignyi. Taxonomy (NCBI): domain Eukaryota; kingdom Metazoa; phylum Chordata; class Ascidiacea; order Phlebobranchia; family Cionidae; genus Ciona; species Ciona savignyi. The sequence goes on from CH001992.1 coordinate 969,143, forward strand.
CAGAGACAGCGCCCCGTAAGTGGGACCGGGGGTGCCGCTCGGCCGTCCCACTTCACGCCAAAATCGACCGAGCAGAGCGTGGGCAGAAACAAACGGTGAATTGAATTAAAAAGAGCGAAAAAAATTACTGAGTACTTGTCAACCATAGGACGAAACCTAATAACGTACTGCGCGTGTTTTCGGCGATGTTGAGTGTCAGGAACCACTTGAGCCCATCGAAATCTCCATGCTATGGATGCTTAGGTTAGGCGAGCAAGCTTAGTTCAGCTTTAACTGGTATTTCAATGAAAGTTTTATCAAAAAGACAGCGATATATCGGTAAGGTACTGTATAAAAATGAGGTTTAGGTCGTTCGAACGTAAGTGCAACTTTTTATGTTAGAAACACGTGAAGACCCTTTTTAATATACAGTATATAAATTTCGGATGCTAACGTTCCGGAATTGGATAACTGGACCAAAGTTAACATTCGTAGTGTACATAAGATCGCATGGCATTCACACTGGTCAGAATTGGCTTTGGGATCAGAAAGAACAAAACCAGGCTATTCTAATCCAGTCATTGAGTAGTTTTATGAATTGTTAAAAGTGCTTGTAGAGGAGGGATGAATGGACGGTGCCTTTGTCGCTAACAATGCAATGAATTCAATAGTTCCGAAATACGGCAAAACTAAACTGTAGTAAATTGGAGAGTGTAAATAAAACATTTTAAACGGGTGATGTCACTTTAACGTGAATAAATTTGAAATGATTGCTGCTTTGGAATTAACTATTAGGGTTATGTGATTTTGAGGCGATTTAAATGTTTCATATGTTGGTTTACAATCATAATTTTTATAATGTGGCCTTAAAATATGTTTTTCTGGAGCCTTATCTGTGGCTGCACTATAACCACGTTTTTTCCAAGATAGCCAGCAATTTAGATGGTTGGTCGTTAAATTCTGACGCGCAACGAAAGGAAAAAGGGAGCTTTCGTCTTCCCGAAGATAAGCTCATGGAACGAGAGAAAGGTCGTTTGTCGAGTAATAAAGGCGAGCAGTGAGATGCCTACTTCATTCATTCAGCCTTTTGTGACTCCATAGTGGCATTGTCAGCATCTATTCAGGCATTGTCTTGGCCGAAAGTTATGAGTCTATAGATTATTAAGACCCCTTCAGTGTCGGGAAGGACAATTGAGATTTCAATTGTTAAAACCTATCGTAAATTTGTAGTACAATACGAATAAGAATCTTCTATGCAAGCTAGTTAAAATTGGAATGATTATTTTAGAACGCAATAAATTATAGTTTATACAGGCAAGCACTTTATTGTATTTAAATTTTCTATTTGCAAGTTAGACATTATGCTTCAACGACGAGAATTTAAACTCATTTTATTTTTAAATCTTGCAGTCAAATAGAAACTATCAATCGTCATACAACTCGTTAAAAAAAAACTATCTTCCAAGTCTTACTTGATCGACAAGCTGGATCTTGTTGCTTACAAAAACCTCGCCTCCGTCCCATCAGCCCCGGCTTTCTTCAAAGAATCCTCTCAAAACGAATTCATGTTGACCGTCGACCCCAACCCAAACTGGATGCATCAGATCCCGTATACAACTTCGGGGGTTCCTGTTATCCCGAGCAACGCACACCTCCCCCCACCGGGCCCGATGACCGCTTCGACTCCAGGCTCGCAGGGAGACATCAAGCCATACATCGGGGAATCCGTTCACCACGGCGGGAATGCGTCGCACATTGTCCCGTCGATGATGAACCACGGAAGTCTCAACCAGAACAACAATTCCTCAACCAACACGAAGGTGGCTCAAGAACAAAGAGTGAAACGTCCAATGAACGCATTCATGGTAAATATAAGTGTGTTTTTTAAGCCATATTTTTATGTTACCTCACTTATAGTCAGTCAATACCAAGCCAGCAAAAATCTTTATTTATAACACAAAAAAACTCTACGGTCAAACATAAAGAATTCGGCGTTATACATTTTAGTGAATATGTAAACCGATTTATTGGAAGCATCTCCTTGGTTCGACGAGGCAGTAAAAATCGCAACTACATACTGCTGGTTTACGAGCTCGGCGGATCGCTTAATTACGACTAGTCCCCGTTTCTTAATATTGCCAAGCATATGGGTTGGCTGTAGTAAAATATCCCATCTCTTTTATTACTGGAATATTGAAAAATTTTGACAGACACATTTTACGCACTCTTTTAACTTTTATTCCTCGTTTTGTTGGATGTCTTAACGACACCTTGCAACGTTTGACCTTGGGGTGTTCCATCAGCCTTGAACACAGCTATAAAATACCCCCGGAATTTATATTTTTATGTTTATTTGAAGGAAAACGGTTAATGTTGTAATGTTTTAAAGGAGAAATTGACATGGCGAAGCGGAAGCAGGTAGCGTAACGCTAACGTAAAAACACGCGGATTTAGCAAGTTAATGCATTGGGATTAGGCGAGATAGTTTGCCGCCCGACGTAAGGTTTTATTCATAGACAAAACTATTGCGTAAGCTGGCTGATATAATGAATGTAACAAGTGGGATGTGTGACCCAAATGAGCCAACTAAGTATTGCCGAAGTTGTTTCCAACAAATTCGCAAACAACAACTCGTCTGTCAAGCGACGCCATTTTGTTTATTACGCAGAGCCGTACTCCAAAAGCGCGCCAACTCAGACGGTTCAATTCACGCTTCTAAGAATTGGGAAACAAACAAAATAATTATCGAGTTCAATTAATCGTTATCAGACATGAATTATTTTAAAATAAGAAGATTTTGCAAACCCTCGAGCGACTTTGAATCGTGTAATTATTTCGTTGAACGCGGTTGAAAGTCTGCATGCAATTCTGGAACTACAACAATAGAGCTATCCAGACACGCCGTTGTCTTAATAATTGTAACTGTCGCATTTCGTTTTTGCGATAAAAATGCTTTGTTTGGCTGCAATTCAAATGCCTACCTTCTTTCGCGTATTAAAATTGTAACATTACAAAAATTATATCCTAAGCTTTGTATACAGTGTGACATTCAAAATCGAATTTTAATTTACATTTTATCATTATAGGTGTGGTCACGTGGACAGCGTCGAAAGATGGCACAGGACAATCCGAAAATGCACAACTCTGAGATTTCCAAACGCCTTGGAGCTGAGTGGAAAACCCTTTCAGACTCTGATAAGCGACCTTTTATTGATGAAGCGAAAAGACTTCGTGCACTTCACATGAAGGAACATCCAGATTACAAGTACAGGCCACGACGAAAGACCAAGGCCATTCTAAAGAAAGAAAATAAGTTTGGAATGGGCGCCGGTGGACTCATGGGTGGAAATGGTGGCCCGCCAATGCCTGGTTCCGGTCAACGAGCTCATATTTCGTCTACCCCGATTGATTACTCACAATACTATCAGCATTCGATGATGGGGGGAGCTCAAGATCCATACGGAGCTGCCTCTCCACACGGCTATCCCGCCATGACGAACGGTGGCGGGCCGACAAACCGCTACGATCCGGTATCAATGTATTATCCGACTTACAGTGCACCTACGACCCTTCCCAGTATGAGTTCATTGACCAGCCAACACAGCTACCCACAGTCGGCCTACACAGTGGGCGGATCACCTGCATACAGCATAGCACAAGCACACACGCCAACCAACTCACTACACAGCATGAGCGGATCCCACCATGGTAGCAGCGGCGTGCATTCACCAGCTAACACGAGCCCAGGTGCGTCATCGGTGACGTCCGCAGCTGCATCATCTGGGGGAAGCCCCATACACCAGCAGCTTCAGTCAATGTTACCAATCCACTCACACCAATTGCCACTTGGTCAAATGTATCTACCGATCACTGAGCAGCAGCCAGCCGCAGCCACCACACCAACCGACCCGGCCCATAGCCCGGGACTTTCCCGTATGAACTCAATTGGTCCAGGAAGCCATTATCCCATATCAACCGCCATGGGGCAGCTGCCAATGCACATGCCTGCGCACATGTAAAGAGCAGAGCAATTCTTACACTCAATGGAAAGTTCAAGGACCTGGGTTTGAAACTAACCTGTTGGGCTCGCGTGGTACCCAGGGTCTCAGAAACGAAGGACACTAAACCTATCACAGTAACATCAACCAGTTTTATTTTAATGTAATTTAAGCTATCGACTGTGATTATGTACATAAGCTATACATTTATAGCTCTATATTCCAGCGGTGCTGGTCTAAATTGGTTCGTTTGCATTGATGTATGCTGTACCTTATAATGTGATACCAATGTTTTCATTGTACAGTTTTCGCCGCACGTGCCTTTTCCATTTAATTTTAATGTGACCAATCCATACTGGTCTGCAAAGGAACCGTCTTCAAGTTAAAAACCCTACACTTTTAGTACCATGTTTATTTATTGTATCCACTGATTTTGCATGAGGAGTCTATGCCAATGTAACAGCACTGATATATTGCAGAAGTTAAAATAATGTACATACATTTTACCTATATTCGGACGCCTAATTTATTCAGATTGTTGATTTTTTAAACTTCATCATTTTATCTCATTACATTAAACGATGTATTTATAAATTTGAATTAGTCGTCCGTTCCGTGTCTGATAGTTCTTTGCTTTTAGTTTTTGAAAGTAGATGTTTGACCAATCTGCAGAAATCTACTTCTGGGTCTTCAGCACCCAACATGTAGTGTAGTATGTTATGCAGCGCAGTGCCATGTTCACATCAAACTTACTGTAAATCAAATTCGATTTTTTTCATTTTACGGCATTTTGTATCGATGCCCGTCATTGTTTTAACCCTTCTGATTTTGGCTACCACTTTGTAATGAAAATGCATTGCCCCACAAATGTATTGCAGCGTTGAAATGGCTGTAATGTTGTCGATAAAATGAACCACTACAACCGTAACACTGTCACTGTATAATGTAGCATAAAACGTACTGAAAGCCGCTCTTATGAGAATATATAGCGCACTGGTTGTGGTACTAACAACTGTAAATGTGAACTAACACGAAAAAAGAGCGTTCAATTTTTCTTTTTGCGTTTTTTTGCTGTTGACCGGCCCTGTTTAGTGAAATGTAGTGACGAATAAAATGAAATCAACCAAATATTTGATGTTCTTTTTACAATGAAGTCAGAGTTTTATACCCTATTTGTGCTTGATTTACAAACAAGGATAAAAACGTAGGTATGAATAATAGTAGTAAACTTAGGTCGGTATGTAGAATCGTAGTTTAATGTAAACTTGGTTTAAACATTAAACCATAAAAAATCTGGGTTTCATGTTTTGAGTTTACAGCACGGTTCTGCATGCCTCCCCTGGTGTAAAAAGTTGGGCTGATATAAAAAAATAAAAAATGAATACCCAAACAGGAATTGCAAGGATAAGTAGTGAGAACTTGCAGTGTACCATTTACCTCTATGTAAAACCAAAGCAGGACGAGGAATTACAAATGTAACGCAAAAGCAACAGACTTTCTTGTAGATTGCAATGGATAAAATTCCAAACTAATGCCAAGTGAAACGTAAAGTGGTCATAATGTGCACTGTGACGTCGTACCGTGACGACAAATAGCGACGCGGTACAACATGGCTTCAAATGGGAATCCGTGGTGAAAATAATGAAAGGAAAAAATTGGCACCTGCGCTATATTTTGTCAAATCTGATTGTTATTGGAGATGCGTCTTACTACTAGACATCTCGTGTTCTGTACTTCTCCAACGAATTAAATTAATTAATCATTAGGACGGCAAGGCGCAGAACGGCAGACGTATAGGCATTGTCAATATTCATTGGTGGTTTATTAATAAGCTGTTTTTTCTCTCCAAGCAGTCATGTAATCTAAAGTTAATCCAAACAGGACAAAAGACCCTTCCAGGGGGAATATTGATTGCACACACCGCCTGATCAAAATCCACCTTTTGTTCCTGGCTCGGACCATGAGTTTTTGATACTTGAACAAAAAGTGGAATTAGTTGGGACATTGATTATAGCTTCTGGTCAATGTTATTAGCTGTCCAATTAAAATTGAGCATGATTTTTTTAAATAAGACAAAGAAGCTTCATTTGACCTTTTTAAATCTGGATTAAAAAAACACGTTTCTCAGAACAAAAATGCAAAATTACGCTTTCATATGTTATAAAGTTTGGATAAATAAATGTTAAAATTTTAACTGGTTGGTCATCACTCGAACAAATTACTTTCCACAAGAACGTGCAAATAAAAACAAATTTTCATAGGTGGAATTAAAAAGTACTGGACATAGAGAAATCAAGGTGGTAAGAATATGTAGTGAGACGGGAGTAATGAGCTATGTTGAGTTTCAAGTGCGCTCCAAGGATGGAACACGCGTTCCAACATGCGTGGACTCCACTTGCTGCTGGAGTGCCATTACTTCCAGTGTTTCCATCTGAGGCTGATTTTTAACTAATTTCTGAAAATTTGTAAAAATGTGTTGGCGAATTAATTTTCTTCCTTTGTGATTACAAAACAAAGTCAAACATAAGAAAATACATTCTTTTAGAGGATGGTCTCGTTTAGGGGAAAAATTTCTACATATGGGTGGTTGCCATATTGAAAAATAATCACTTCATCCGTTTACAAAGCGTGAAATAAACTGCTAGAACTCGTAACGTGGCTATTTCCTTATTCGTTAATTGATTTGTAAACAGTTGAATTCTCCGAGTAGAACTGAATCGATCTAAGTGTTGTTGAAAACAGTGTTGCCAAGAATAGCATTTAAAGTGCGTCCTTCAGTTGGTTCAAGACACACATACTGTGAAATTGGTCAGCACTGTAGAGAAAGTGCCGCGACGTTTTCACTTTCACAAGCACAAGCAATGAGCAGGGCTGGTAAACAAAGATGCGTTCACGCTGTTTACACAGCCTACGAGTAAATTAAGCCTAAATACTTCGAACATAATTGTTTTAACACATGAACCAATATAAACATATTATCAACAAGGTATGCTTTTATTATATAAAATAAATAAAATGCTTTTTTGGTTAGTGTCAGTCGTGTAGGCGGATCTGAAATCATTTTACAAATTGTGACTCAAACCACATTAGTACGTTTCCACTCTCAAATGTTGGTTTTGTTCTCACACGTATTTACGCAGTGCGTTCTGGGGCCGTGGGACAGGCGGGCATTGAGCGTTCATGCGTAAAGATAACCCAAACCTTTAACTTTGGGAGAAGTCGTAACGATATACACGTGGGTAGAGTAATCATTTCCACTGCATAAATTGCCATAGATAAATCAAATTTTAAACACAAGTTTTATTATTAAAATTATAATTATTCTAAATATGAGGCAAACTACAGGGTATACTGCTCAGAGCACTTTTATGTTTACAATCATTTTAGTAACATGTTCGAAATATGGATTTATTTGTCGTATAAACTATTCGGGTAATTAACCACTGAATCTGCATTTCAGTATCAACCGGATTGATGTCCTTACTGCGTATATATCGGTGCAGCAACTCTATTACGGTAACGACGGCATGAGCAATTGTCGAAACCTGTTTGAGTCTGTTCCCATATTCTATTGTTTCAAGCGCAGCGTTCCATATTAGGCATTTCACACGCTGTTCGTAGCCATGTATCCATGCGTCACTCTCACACGTTGCAACTGAACACCAATTCGAAAATTGAAGACAAGTCGCCACGCCGTGTGCGCTCAAAGGGGGTTTATTTTAAGATAAACTCCGATACAGTTGTATGAATCCCCCTGGCTCTCATGTTAGTGAATAAGATAATTTTCGGTGCATGTGTAGTTATTACGTGACCTTTTTGTTTGTTGTTCGTCAAATAAAATTGTGTCGCATCACCAACTGTAACTTCTTTGTTAGAAACACTTCGCATTATTTCGTCATCAACGAAGCGACACTGCAACATCACAATGGATTTCCGCTCGAGCAGTCCACCTTGGGCAGCTCGTGCTGAAGAGTGGGGGGTTTTATGACAAAGCAAATGTGGTCGCGTGGCCCTTTGTTCCCGCTGACCATTGTCCATATTCACACGCGACGGGAAATATCATTCCATTGGGGGGAGATGTCACCATGTAGTGCAATTCCAATTTGTAGATCTCAATGCTGAGCGAACTCTTCTACTTTGGCAATGTAAAGTTGCAGCGCATCTGCAAAGCATGTCTGTGGTTTGGTGGATAGCTATGTTTAATTGTATAAAGGGAAACAATAGCGAGCGGGTATTTACATGTTTAATTTATTCTTTATTTAAAAAGGCATGACAGTCTTATTTCAATTTCCCAAAATAGTTTACTTACGCCCACGTTTTGCGTATTAGCGTATCACCACATTTCAAGGTGTGGTAGACGGGTAGTGACTATATCGGCAACCCGTTGCCTATTTTACACCAAAAGTCACCCTAGTATGAGAAGTGGGCCGGGGTGGGGGTTAAATAGCCCTAAACGATTGAATCATTGGAACCCTACCAAACTATCGATATTTGGAACAAACAACATTCTGTGACCGGTATCAAGGAAACGGTGAAGCTAACAAAACCAATCTTAAGTAGAAAACAAAATTTTCTGTTCCCAACACCGTGTCGGTGCTTTAAACCGTGCAAGAGGTAAATATTGGACCGATTTCGTAAAATTGCTGCGAACGATCCTGTTGACTACCCCCAACGTAAGAAAAGTGAAGCAGGCAAAATATAAATAAAACTAATAGAACATGTACGTAAATTAATGGATATTATATGGTTTAAACGTTCATAGCATATGTCTTTTTGACGATACATCAGTTGGGTGCGGGCCCGGGTTAAAACAGAGGTAGAGTAAGGCACGCGACTCCGTTACAAATCACTTTCCTTCAAAGGTTTTGGCAACAAAAATCGAGTCGTTTTATCTGGAACGAAACGAGTGGCAAACGTAATCACCGACCCGTGTCGAGCTAATCGCGCTGCCACTGAATTACGTCATTTATAATGGGTGCAATGTTCGACTTATGAATTTCCAATAGTTTTTATTTTAGGAAAATGAACACAAGATTAAACAAATTAATCAGTCGACGTGAAAATTCAGGTTAACGGAGAATGGGGAAAATCATTGTAAGCTGTTTTTTACAAGTCCTGTATTTAAAACTATTTGATTAATCGACCATCATACACAATCCCCATATAGGCGAGCTACTATACGAACGCTAAAGTGAAGTTTGCAATGTTTTCTGTCGAGTAAAGAGTTGGTTTGCCACCCAGATCGATCATCGACCAAATTATATATCGCAGCAGGCATCGTGAACCTACCGTGACCAGCATAAGCGCAGAGGAAATAGACTAAGTCTAGCGTAGGACAACTCAAGTTGGCCGGCTTTCTTAAGTAAACAGGGTCGCTAAAACAAAACTGGCTCGGGCGTAATCGCAGGAAAGGCCAGGTTTAGAGGCCACTTAACCCTCGGGGAAAGTGCTCATTCCTGAGCGCTCTTCAACCCGATATGGAGACGAAGAATTCGTCATGGCTTCGCGGATTCTGTCAAGCACGAGAGGATTTCCATCATGGCTAATATATATTTTACGATTTCAAAAAATTGGGATTAATTTGGCTTTCATATAAACGTCTAGAAATATCAGTGTGTTGGTTCGCTATGATGAGATGCAGTTTATGTAGAACTGTGACAACACTATCAAAACCACAGTCGAACATTTTCACAATCAGGAAATGAACCACTGCTTTTACACTATAACACGTAAGAGGAAAACACATTAAAAGTGAGTTAGCCCACACGCTTGTCACGGCACGCAAAAATAACTTTGGATACCGCAAACTTGAATAGAGAAATGCAAACATTTTTGGGAGAATTTCACTCTATTTTCATGTCATCCACATTGTGACATTATTAGATTCATCAGGTTAAAAATTTATTAAAAATATTTATGTACAGAATTAATAATAAATGTTAAATGAATTGTACAATTATTTAACATCAAGTTATGTTACAAGAATAATTTAGGAAGAGTGGTAACAACGTGCTATCGACGAACCGTTCAACTGTAACTGCCCGCAAGATATAAAATTCCCACCGCAACCCCAGACCAACATAGATACTTCCGCAGACTGAGTCTGTTTTCATATACACAGTTACATGTGTGTACAGTAAGCCTTGTACCAACCGCCGCCACCCTGGTTAGTGCGATGCAATTGTACACCGCGGTGCGTGGGAACGAAGTGAAAATCTCATCGCAACCTACGATTTTGTCGGAAATATGTGAAGCCCACTAGACCCGGAACGGATCCGAAAATTTGCCCGCTGCTATCATTAGCTGACGTCATCACAGTGCATGCCATTCGTATAGTTAGACCAAACTATAGGCTGTGATCGCACCAGAGAACCTTCCAGTAAATATTGTGACAATAAAGTGGCTTTGATCTGCGCAAACCTTTGAATAAAAATACACTATTAACGGTTGTTGGTACAGCTATAAAATCTATCGTTGAGATTAAGACTCAAGGTCTCTCTACGTACTAAATAAAAGCGAAGGCGGTGCCAGGTTCTATACAATTTTATACCTTAGCTGTAGCAAACTCTCATATTTGTCTCAACTGAAACGTGTATGTTGGATGCAAATTATACGGATGAACTCGATTTTAGTCAACAATATAGAGAAAGTGAAAATGGTTCGGATTATAGGAATATTATGCATTAAGAGTATTCTCGTTTCACGACAAAAAGTATATTTTTAATCTAAAACCGCATAAGACAATTATCTAAGAATTCATAAAAAATTAATTACCGCAGTGAGCATCTAATGAGTCTCATTTATCTAACGATCCTGACACCATGTATTTAGCGGTGAACTGTTTTTATTAGCTCATTAGTAGTTCGAGATGAGCATGACAACTAATAATAAATTAAAATAATTTCAGAAGTATGGCATGTAATGAGGTGCAAAATGGTTCGGGAGTAAATAATCTTACATTGCGCTTGTTGATGTTTAAGAAATCGTTTAGCTGCTGACACTTGTCAAGGAATTGTTTTAAATGGGTTTTTAGTGCGCGACTTAATTGCGTAAGAAAATACTTCTATATCTAATTATTGAGTTAAGGCAATTGTGGGATTACAGTGGATTAAGGTTGTTCACGGATTTCCGCCCATGCATAATTTACTTTGTTCCTCTTTAAATTAATAAAACGTTCATATAACCACCGCATGAATAACTGAAAAGCGATTGGGCATTTAAGAAACCACTGTAAAGCATTATAACTGTTTTATAATAATTATCTTTATTGCGTTTACTTGCAAATATAATTCCCGGCGGAAAGTAGAATTAACTGTATGGCGCCGATGTGAAGTGCTTTGATATGGTCAACCAATCAGGACTCTTGATGTTCCTGTGGTATAAAGCCATAGTAGGGTTCGAACTTGGATCACGAAACTCCCACTTTTGCTTCAAAAAACATGAAAAGGATTTATTTGTGTGACAAATCGGCCCCACTCTTAAATTAAAACACATTGTAAACATTTGAAAATGCATTTACATCAGGGATAACATGTTCTTGAATAGGCAATTGTAAGTTTTACCAATATCGGATTAAATTGTGGCCACCTACAACCATTTTCATATACATTTTAAATGATTGTTTTTCAACAATTTATTTGAGGACGCAAATAACAAATATACCAATTTGAACACAAAAAAACTGTACGGTCGTGTGGCCGAATGGTTAACGCCTCCGATACATATATCGACTTTAATCAATCTTGAGGCAAGTCTTGGCAACACGCAAAATAGTCTTATACTGAAGACATTAGTTTGTTGGACACGAAAGCACAAGTTCACAAATTTATTTATTTTTTCTCTTTTTATTCGGTTCCGTTTTAACTAAGGTAAAATAGTAGTTCTGTTTATACAATCACATTTTCAGTTTTTAATTATAATTTCGACACGTAAATTCCATATGTTCGATGTTTTCACCGGTCGTGGTTAGGATAGAAACCCCGTTAATAGGCTGAACAGGCGCAAGATCGATCGTTCGTTTCTGTTTACCCTCCTCCCGATCATTATTTACCGCCAAACCTGGATTCGAATCCCGATCCTCTTCCGTCATGTCGCTGCTTCGATTAATATGCCGCGCGATCGGAAACGCGGGTGTGGAGTCGTGCTTGTGACGTCACAAGCGAGCGTTTATTATTTGCGCGCCGGGGATTGTTTTAGCGCCGCCAGTGCGACATGCCCTCTATTATTTGCGCAGGTATGAGATCAAAGAGCTCTATATTAAGGTACAAGAGCGAGCGCGACAAAAGCAAATACGAAAATCAATCATTACTCGCGCAAATAGAGTTAATTCTTGAGCAAATTCAAACCGAAGTTTTATGTTTTAACACCAATTCCATCAAGTGAAATAATATACTCTTAACTTGCGAAGTCCGCATAAAATATAAAAACACTGTTTATGTAAACTTATAATAATGGAATAAGGAAAATACTGCAAAAGTGTATTATCAAAGGGTTGGGGTGTTGAAAACCGTGCGGAAATATACCCAGTCTTCCCGATTCTTGTTAATTATTAAGCCAGAACTAACAGTCGGTTTAGTCAAAAATGAAACGGATCTCGTTAAAATCTCGCACTGTGCAGTTTGCACTGCCCCGCTAAACACACAGAACCTGTTGTTCGAAGGCGGCACGAAGCGGTATGTTCGGGAAATTTTCGACCAAAATCTTATTTCCAATATTGCGATTTTCAAAAATTTCAAGAACGATTAGATAAAACATGGTGTACTCGAAAACATAGGATCCTGATTCGAGAGTAGACTATATTCGAATAATCGATCATTGCGTCACAGACGAAGTGACCTTCCGTAACCCCGCTGCGGAGATCACTCCACTCCATCAAATAAAAAGGCAAACACTCTGGTGCAATAGATTTGCAGAGTTTTCTTCAGCAGGGCTATATGAAACGGAATTAAGCTTACATCGTCCATGCATGTTTGGTGAGGTAACGATTGAACCTTGGTGGTAGGCCTATCCGACCAAAAACAACTTTTCTGTCTAAAACAATAGGGTGATATTGTGTATACAAGAGCCGAAAGTGAACCAATTTAAAACAACTTTAAAGATACAAAGGGCCACAGTACGATCTTTAAGACTATTTTATTTTAACTTTTAACAGCAATAATATAATCAAAAAGGTTTTATAATTTTAAACCGGGTTTTGTATTATTCGGGTTGTAAATCAAAACACTATTTTACGAAAATAACTTACAAAGTTGCAGAACTAAGCAATACTGTAATGCTGCTGACGTTATGTCTTATGCAATGTACACTACCGAGGGCAAGTGAACTTTAAAAAGTGCGGTAAAAACAACTATATGAGAGGGCAGTATATACACTGAGCACGTATTGCTTTATGCTCGTTGGATTCTTTGTACAACTTCCACCACCACTGTATAGTTTGGCATTCGCTTATTTTCAAACGTTTATTATAAGAGTTCCCGGTGTTGTAATGTTAAGTGACAAAAATATATATAAGACAAACAAAAATAAACTTTTACTTAAATTGTTAAGTTAGGTGTATATAATATATTTTGTATTTTAGGCCTATTTGTAAAAGCACAATTCCACCATACCTGTATACTCCAGAGCCCAGTATGTAATTATGAAACCACAACCACACACCTGTTAATGTAAATATGTGATTTTTCTTGTGGAGTGCGTTCGTGGTGTTCATGTCCGGTGACATCAGGCTTATATTTGCTCAACGAATTAAACTGATTTACCAGTCCAATTTAGCAGTAAATGAATAACATTTTGTAGAACTCAACATTTTAACATGTTCTTCGTGTCCTTCACGCTCACTTCCAATCAATCAGCTATAACCAAACAGCAATGGATCATACAGCCTTAAATCATATTTAACTTCAGTTTAAGTACATCATTTGCTGCTAAAGCAAACCCAGAGCAACACCAGCTGATCACACATCATCGAATGTTTGTTAACGCGGCACTTCAATGCTTCTTTTTACGGATCGCCAACAAATAATTAGTCAGACCATTAGATCGTTAACCTGCTTGACACAAAACAAACGAAGACATTACTAAGATATTATCTTGCTATGAAATCTGTTAAGCAGCTGATTAAATGTTAATTTATAATGTGGGGCATGAACTTGAATAGTTGCCCGGGGTGTTGCTATTAACAATGCCGGGTTTTGTTGTGTGTGGGTCTGTGGAACCCTAAACGGTTAGTCGGTTAAACGCAACCCAAACACATGTGTACAAATGTGTTAACAACGTACTCCAAATGTTTTATCACGTGACAAGCAAAGCTAAAATCGTTCCTGGTTCGATGGTTGATATTACCAACAATTGACATTAAAACAATAATACAAAATTTGCCATGTTTATTGGATAAAAAATTTACTCATGTAAATAAAAAAAAACATTTAGAGAGATGCGCGATACATCTTTAATTTTTCACTATTGTTGCTCGTGGATTTGAGTTTTTAAACACACATTGTTTTCAGAGAAGGGCTAAATAAGGAATAATGATGGATAAGCAAGGACACGGAGCGTTCATGCTGCGAGGCGACCGCGTTTTATCGCGCATGAGAAGATTGGAGACAATGGCAACCCGCTGTGTCTGTGCGGAGTCCTCGTTCCTTCGGCGGGGACGTTATTCGAAAGAGAAAATAATGGCGTGCGCTGTACATCAAAAGTTTTCTGGACCATAAGATGATTTTAAATTGATTTGAAAATATTTAACTTTAAATGTGTACGAAATTACATTCCATCATCTATAGTATGGAAGTAAGTGTCGGGAATCAACCTTTTGTTTATCAGTAGTAATTCAAACACGTTTTTATATGCGGTATCAGCAAAAAACGGCTTCACTTGTCAAAGTTCTTTGACAGCCTGGGAAAATCCCAGAGAATAAAAATCAAAACAAAAGAGTGAACGGGCGAGCTTCTCTATACACTTTACAACCCGGCATAGAAAGCTCGGTCCATTGTTGAGGCTCAAACCTCGGCTGGATAATGGGAAGACCATAAAAGACAATGCGGCGACGTCTCCATTCCAATTTGACAATAGACGGCGAGTTTCACTGGACTAAAGTGAAGGTGAAATAGGAATAGACACTTGTCACAATAGAATTCTTCCGTTCTATTGTGAAACGCGTGCCGGCATTGTCTAATCAAAATGGCTACGTCGGGACGCATAAGCTCGTTCATTCTTTCTTGCATGCGTATTAATACAATGGGAAAAAATCATACATATATTAAAAGTTTTTGCTACTACAAAAATTTAAAAAAAAACTGTAAAATGTTAAGCAGACCAAACGTCATTGTTCTCTACCGCCTCTAAAAGTGAGCGGCCGAAACATTTCCGAAATCTAAATCACCAGATTTGCCATTTTGTTAGCTTTCTTGGCAAAAGGAAAAACTTGCGAAAATAATTAACAACCGGATTGGAGAGGAAACAAACTTGGAAAACAAAGAAGTCTCAAATCAAATAATAAGGTTCGTTTGATGTAACAGGAGAGAGCATGTGGCCAGTACGAGCTTGGCAAAGAGTTAGATATATCTCCGACAATCAGGAAAGCAAAGTCGGTTTCCCGTTAACGCCTCACTTACGGCCGGACCACGCCTCACATAATATTTTCCCAATGCACGCAACGAGGTTTCCCTTTAAAATCTCCAAGATAAGAGCCTGTACTTTTGATTTTGGTTTATTGCAACCACTATATATAAAGTACCAAGTACAAAGCAATCCAGAAATACAATCAACGGGCTTGGTAGAGTTGCTCCTCATGCTGTTTCTAAATTTCCTAAATAGTGCGGTGTCATAATATATATATATTTCAATAATGTGTTAAACACGACAATCTACGATGGCGTTAATATGAATTCGAAACACGACTTGCATATATATTCAGATATAGGGTACATTGCAAATAAGCCACACATAGAGATTTAAAAACATTAGTATTATATTGAACTTGCAAGTCACGATAAGTGAAATCTTATGCTTGAGTATAGAATCGAAATTAAATGGCTGGGAAATAATAATCATCTTCATTCTGTTCGAGTTTATTCCTTCTTTGCCTTGATAACGTTCCAGTACCACACGATCTGCAAAGTGCGTTGGATTTTAACATATTTCATGTCGTTAAATGAATAAAGTGGAAATTAACAAACCTGGAAGGCAATAATCCCATTGGAAACGGACGAAACAATGTAATTCACCACGACAAGTTTATCCCCAGTTTCTTGAATCGATGTGAATATACGAGCGATGGAGCCCAGGAAAATGAGAAACACTGTGACAGCAGACAACTGTCCTGTGCTGCCGTTCTTAAAGTTATCCAACGCCTGTATCAGCTGGAAAGGTAAAACGTGTTTTACTCTGACGATAGTGTTAAATGTTATAAATGGGCCAAAAACGAGTCTATTGCAAGGCTTAAACAAATGATGTGGATTTTTGTTAGAACTTCTGACAATATCAAATACCGGTTAGTTTATGCATGGTAAATATCATTTGATGTATCACGCAATACGTCAGACTGTGTGGGGTAATTATAATAATTGATGTTGGCGAAGGCGTCAACGCGAAACCTCGCCCGTTCACGTCGTTTCACCGACTACCGTGTGTGTTCTGCCAATATTATCCTTGCACCTATTATTACTCAAACAATTCGCTTTATTGACGTAATAAATACGGCCTTGCTATGAACGATTAATAATAGCGTTCGGCATAGCGCGATTCCGGTTCTTATTATGGTTGTCGGGGGATGGCACGCAACCGTATCGTGGAGTAAGGTGTAGCACGTGAGGGGGTTATTTTGACAAACCAATCAGAATCCCTGCCAGATTGCGTGGCGCTTGGGTAGGAAACTTTCAAGTTTCATAATCGGCGCTAATAAGCATAGGTGCAATGGCAACACGCCTAACGCTCGCAAGATAAATGCAAAGAACGAAGTTTTTATGAAATATAAAATTGCCACCCACTTTGTCACTGGAACTGCGCTTCATGGTTAATGATTCGAATCCCAAATAGGAAACTTATGTGGAAATAAAGGTTGAATCTATCCGCGCGCTTGCTTATCGAGGATTAGATGTGACAAATAAATACGGCGAGTGCTTATGCCGATCCGGTAAACACGACAAAACAGTATTTACACCAACCAGCTTTTAATATTACTGTCTTTAAATTTGGAAATATAATTCCAATGTCGAATTTCCCACCCATTTTTGCGTTAAACGCTAGTTGGTCGACATATATAATGCTTAGGTAGACAATGTAGGGTATTATTACGACTATGTGGAAAATATGGGTATTCTGAAAGGCTAACAAAACTATATACATTGTTATGG
This sequence comes from Ciona savignyi, assembly GCA_000149265.1. Lineage (NCBI taxonomy): Eukaryota > Metazoa > Chordata > Ascidiacea > Phlebobranchia > Cionidae > Ciona > Ciona savignyi. The sequence goes on from CH001992.1 coordinate 986,472, forward strand.
CACTACGTGTATGTAAGAAAATAGTAATTGGTAGTTTTATTTGGTCTGTATTTTCAGTGCCACACCCCTAATGAGTTTTTTTAGTTACCGCCACAAGAAACGGAACAGGCATTAAGTTAGAAGCACGCAAGTAACACTGCCGCATTGCTTCAATTGGTCTGCGTTATGCAGCTTGGAAGTGGCCGCGAAACTCGAGTGCTGAACACGAAATGTAATATTCTGTCGCCGTCATATTACGTCACTCAACACGTGTCCCGGGTCGAGTTCCGTCACGTATCAGTGCTACCAACTGTGAACCATGACGGAGCCATTACATGTCGCAGAGCAAACTTTTACCAACGCACCTTTACAATCTATGCAATACAACACAAAATGGAGGTAAAAAAATAAAACTGATGATTAATTAAAATTTTATTTATTCATTGTTTAACACTCGCACAATTTGTTTTTTTACAGAGATTAACAAAATATTTATTGCGTTTACAAAGTGAACAAAGAGCTGAGCGAACAAAGCGATTTCGTCGTCAGTAGTTGATGATAAAATCACTGCTGACACACCGTGGTGGTTGGTCCAAACATAAAAACGGTGATTTTAATATTCGCGGCGGTGACCTGTGATAAGGGGTGGGAATATATGGAGCACTTAGTGCTGTCGGCAGCATCACGCCTCGATCTCGATGCTGCACCTGAGTAAAGCCGAGTGCTGGCGCCTAACACGAGAGAGGGGCGGCTAATCGTATTAGATCATCGTCGCCACCCAAGGAGCCGGAGGAAGGAAAGCGGATGGCTTTAATGACGACTTTGATTCTAATGTCACACTGTATTGAACTGAAACGCCGAGGAAAGGATAACATGGCCGTGGTCATTTATTCAGGATCACAATAAAACTGCACCACGTTCCTTTTTGTCAAACAATGTGGCATTATCAATTGTTGGAAGTTAAGGAACTCTCTAACCAAATAACATTTCACGTTTAACAAGATCTTCTGGTGGACTATTTTAATTTACACAATGGGAAACATACATAAGGTCGAGTAATTAAAACAGTACGGTTATTATGCACCGCGCCTATAGTTATATATTTTGGTTAAAAGATGAAGTTGCGTTAATATATTAAAAAGCGAAATGTCGCAGCGGAAGTTGGAGTGGAACTGGGCGCAGAATGGATCTATTTAATCAAGAGGTGGCACGACTATAACGAGAGAGGCACTGGCGCCATCTACACTGACTTATGAGCGATTAAACGGGGATAAAAAAGATCCATTGATGCTCTAGAAACAACTAGAAGATAAAAGATGCGGCGTGTGTTTGTTCGGGGTTTGTTGTTAGTAGTAATCGGTTTGGATGCCATAAACGATCCAAGGAGAAACTAGGTTGGATTTGAAACGACCAAAGGTTTCTATCCACTTAGGGCTTCCCGCTAAACACTATAAAAATGCAGTAAATTTAATTTACTGAATATAAAAGGTTTTGAAATCTTAATACGTGTATGATTGGAATAACTAATGTTTGACGATACTAAGTGGAAACTTCCTCCAGTAATCTGGTCGCATTCAACAATTCGGGTCGGTTCGTGGATCTATAGAGGCTTATACCAACAAGTATTGCGCGGTATGGGGCTGGGTGTGATAGGGTGAAGTGGTGTTTTGATAGCATGTCGCCTACCACGGGTGTCTGTCATTGTCGAGCTACAGCATAACGCATGCACAAATAAATAGTAGTGAAAATGCCGCTAAAATGAAAATCTCACGAATTCTATAAAAGATATAGCAGAAATCATTTTTTTATGAAACATCCGACATTCCGCGGTATGCTATATAAATTTATTGATAATAAGTTTTATCGTTTCTACATTAATCCAGTTTGATCCAGATGGATCCAGTTAAGTTGGAATCCCATCGGTTGAACACGAACCTGGTGACATCAAAACATGACATAAAAAGAAGGGAAGAGATTAGAAGTCCAGGATTTAAAGTTAAATGTACGGAAACAAATGTGACAGCCAGCACACCTGGCGCAATGACCTACTTCCATCTAAAATATACATATTGATAATACAACATGCGGCGAGTAAGTGAATTATCAAATACTTGAACAAAAACGAAGTCAAAACAACCTTTTTTCGGCAGCAGCTGGATATAACGCACTGCAAAACGAGACGGTATAAACCCACAAATACGAGTCCCGCGTATCTGGGACTGGGAGTTGTAGGGTTGGCAATTACGGGGTTTGGTAGCGAACGTTTTGCAAATTGCCACCCATCATGGGAACGGCTGGTAGGAGCCAAAAATAAGCATCGAAATTATGGGAACTTCAGAGTAAATTGGCCCCAAAATTGACTTAAAATTCTTACGCTTTTATAAACGCAAATTTTAATACGGAAATAAAATAAAAAGGCCAACGAAAAAAACGGAAGGTTTTGCATCCAATGCTAATTGAAAATAGAGTCAAGAAACACAGTTTGCATGTCGACAAATATTGGACAGTTTTAAACTGACATGATTTCGGTCCGTTCTCCATAACCGAGTTGAAAGACTAGTATTTGTGTGACGACAGCACACACTCGTGCTCGATACTTGAGAAGCATTCAAAGCTGGCCAAGCGACTGGGGTAATGTTACCCCGAGCGCATAGTGTGGTGCCAACGGCGGGTAGTATGAAATCAAGCATGCCTACCGCACAAATTAGGTATAATTGTGTCGTGGTAAGAGCATGTAAAATGATGTAAATCGAGAGTTCTATTAGAAATTGTACCGAGCGTATATTTTAGTACAAAATTTTAATGTGGCCCAGTTATAACGGGGCCGGCGTATGGCAGCTTGATTGAGTTGGAGCGGTAGACAGCCGCACAAAAGATGGGATCTACGGCCCATTCGTGTCAATAGGTTCTGTACTATGACGACACAAGACTATGTTTACCTGCGAAATTACAACAGTGTTTACAGCGGGGGTAAAAAATCCTCAGTTTTAAGGTGAAATGATGGCAGCGCCAGAAACGGAAGGTGGCAACACCGGGGCTACGCTCGAGCGCCACAGCAGTCTATGCTTGTTTGGCTAAGGGGGGTAATTGCTTGTGGCGGTTAGGGGTTATCAACTGGGTCGCTAGTCGCACTTGGTAGAGCGGGTTCGTGTGACGATTCTTCTCATCATGATATTTGAACAAGGGTTCATATACAATTCTATGTTCCAAAATCCACAAATTAATATATTCGATTTGATCTGAAATTTTAGTTTATTTACATAATCCGGTATGTAGGGCTTTAAATAGCAACTAAAATCCTTCTCTATATTATATATTCGACGATCTAAATATAATGTGGATAACTCTAGTCACGACAGTTGCGCAATAACAATGTCATTAACGAGGTGATGATGTGACTTATAAACAAAGATTTCAGACCACCCACACACGTCAAAATCGAAATATACAACCCACAATGACGCGAATATAGAAATGCTGTTACTCAAGGAAGTCATCGCTACCTGTTACAATCAGGAAAGTAGGAAAGAAATAATTTATTTGTAGTGGAAACAAAACTGTGGTTTTCATGTAGGAAGCAACCGATAGTGCACAGATTTTAGGCTTAATGCTGGTTGGCCTTTTTTGATAATGACAATTGACTAAGCATACATTTGGAATAACGATCACACATTTTCAAAATGGTTATCCAAATTCACGAATGTCAATGCATGCAAATTTCACACATTTTCTCTGGCTGAACGCCGTTGGGGAGATGTGAGTGGGTTTAATTTGGTGGCCGAAGGTTTATTTTCGGTATCATAGCGTGACAAAATACAAACTAGCGGCAGAAGATCGCCGCAGTCAACCCGGCGGAGATCTACGTGATGCTCAGTTATGGAGAAAATTACTGCTCTGCAACACTTTTTATCGCTAATGGATGACGTTTTGTCGCTAATGGAAGAGCAGCAGTCTAATGTGTGCACAAATAAGTTAATGAATTTTCGGACGCAAGAAGCACTATACTTAATCATAGTAAAGAACTGGATTAAGCGATGCAGGGTGAATACGAAAAAGCAGAAAATATTGGCTGAATGCTAATATGCTTCTTATTATCGAGACGAAAAGTCCAACAAATCCTCACATGGTCCTGAACTTCATGACCTATCTGGCTTTTATATTAGTTTTAAAACCGGGACTAATTTTGATCAAGGTCGGTTAAGAGTGTAGGGGAGTCGGTGTTGCTAAGCACTTGGCTGTTTGAACCGCCAGTCATCACTGTTTAACAGCAGCGCAATGGCGCCATCGGGTGGACATTAAGAGATTCTACGACAAATTGAGACGATTTGCAAAAAACACGGGTAATAAGAAGTATGAACAGCGGCTTTATTTTATGATACGTGTTAAATATTTTTAACTCAAGAACTGCGCGTTAACCACGTTTATGAGTCAAACCATATTCACCGAATGTGATAAATAAACGTGTGCACGTAAGTATTTTAACTTGTTACAAAAAAGGTTGTTTTACTAAAAAACTATGCATTATTCACGTTTATGTTTTATACCGTGGGCTCGACAGTAAAAAGAAGTGCGAATATGATGCTGAGGGAGTGGAATAATTCCTCATTCTGAGATGCAGTTTGTAAAGAAATGCCGCGCAAAGTTAAGACAACACGGAAGCAAGGTTCGTTGCAGGTTTCGTGACAATGGTGGACGGAATCGGAACCGCAACTAAACTGAGGAATTAGCGGGTCAACAAAAAACCGTGCAAGCCTCGAATAATAGAATTAACTTGGCGCCATTGTGATACAACAATGGCACGAAAGCGGATTTTTAATCAGACAAAAAACTCCAACAAGAAGTACTTAGACCTGAAGGTAAAATTTAGGGTCAGAAACGGGGTAAGCTATCAGTTTAATTTCCCCCGAACCCCATAATATGATCCGGGATCCATTGTTCTGCAGGAAACTTCGATTTTTCGCGCACGCAATCATTACGAAACAATGGAAGACACTTACATACCGACACCGCTACAATGGAAGCTACTTTGGCAAATCAGGAACTTTGCAAAATTGAAAAAAGGCAACATTCGAAATATTCTATTGTTTTGGTGGAAGATAGTTCCAAGAATCGGGTAAATTCAACCACAACCCATAGTATTAGTTTGTCATGCACCGTGTTGACACTATTTGAATGGTTTTAAACGTGTATGTTATACTGTATACTACGTTATCTTCCGCATAAAACAAGACGTATGAAAGTGCGTTGTTCTCAGATTTTATAAAACACAAAAGAAGGAATTAAATCGGGGAAACAATGGAGTTTTAAACAAATGCGCGAAAAAAACACGAAGTTTCGCCGGGGATAGGTGGGGTTGAAAGGCAACGTGCATTCTTTGCCGAATTGGAGACTGTGGGAATATTTTGCTGTGCGACTTTCGCAGGGAGCCTAGCGACTAACTGGAAATACGACGCTTTGTCCCATTGTTTGGGGCTGTTTGGAAGCAAACTCACAAATAAGTTTGCTCGTGTCCAACTTGTTGGCGCCATGTTGAGTGTTGTTTGACTGCACGGGTTACTAAAATTATTCCATTTGTATAATTTATGAAATTTGCTACGAATATTCTCAAAAGATTATAACATTTTGTAATATCATAATTTTACCCAAACGTGAACGTTTATATTTCACAAAAGTAAACATATTTTATCTACATGTTAAAACCAGTAATTTATCCTGGCAGCATCCACGAAATTGTTTAAGGTGAGAACACGTACGTGATGGTGACTGCCTTATCGACGTAAGTGGTGACGTCAGAGGGTTAGGTTTCTAAGGGATCGCTCACGTGGTACAAGAACAATGGGAGCACTTGAGATGCAAGCGGAAGAAGATATCAAGTAAGGAGGCAATCGTGGCTGCCAAGTATTAATGCATCTGATATTTAATTAAGAGTCGATAATTACATTGGCCACCTTCGTAATGATTGACAATACCTTTAGTTTCAAGCAACACAAGAGTAATATATAGCTGCAAAATACTCTTTAATCAACACATATAATTTACTCGTTATAGTGTCAGATTGTAATTTTTAGACTTTCTTTAAGTGGAAACTACGCATCACAAGAGTAATAAAACAATATTCAATGGGACTCGGTGAAAGTCAAATCTCGAATTTGGAATGCGAGAGCTTGCATTTAATTCGACAAAGCACTTTCCTTGATATCCAACGAAATTAAAGGCCGTTTTGTTTAAATCGTAAAATAAAAACGCGTTATCTTGCAGATTCGTTAAATCTGTCTAGTGACCATAGTATAATGCAAACTTTAACAACTATTGAGTGCGCAGGTGGATTCTTGGCGTATTAAAAGCCAAAGAAAATACGGCTAAGTCAAATGGTATAGAAAAAAACTAATAGAACACAACTAATAATGAGACCAGATGTACCGTCGTTAAGTATACATCCAATGGTCCTAAAATTTACACGGTTCATGTGACCTGCATACATTTCTAAAACTTAAACAATACCAGAATATATAATTTTATCAACATTATTCTTTAAAAATTGGAGGAAGCAGAAAAGTCGGAGTAGAAAAATGCTCTGCCATTTGATTTGACTTTAAATTTTTTTACTTAGTTTTGAACCCATGATGGGCTCCTCCCTAAATCCGTTTTTGTATTAAACCTGATGTGTGTATCGGTCGCGTTAACCATTCGGCCACACGACCGCTGTGATATTCTGCGTTATGTAGTACGTTACTGACATCTTGTGGTCAAATAAAATGACGGAAAAAAACGCCAGACGTCGCTATGGCAAATATCTTAAAAAAATACAATTCTTCATTTAGATTTAGAACAATTTAACCCCATAACATAGAAGTATTATAACTCAACATGGTAGAAAAATACTGGGTCCTACTTTTATTATATAATAAGAACAAAAATGAAATATACCTTGGAAATGACAACAGCTGGCATCTGACTTGCTTGTAAAGCTGATAGGACCGATAGTGGAATGAATCCGGACAGCAATACAAACAACACGGTCATATACATCAATACGAAAGCTGCACCAGTACCAGTCTTGCCATTGTAATGCTGAAGAGTGAGAGGGTTAACAGAATATGTTTGTAATAAAATTATTAAATATAGGAATAAAAATGGTTACTGAACCCATAGTTGGGATGCACAATATAAGATTTCGAATCTTTGAGAATTTCTATAACAATTTGATAAGAATAGGTAGGATTCGAAATAAAAATCGTAAAATTTAGGCTGCGATCAATCGCGCGATAAAAATCGTTCTGTCAATTAGGCTAACGTCGGCGCAACGTCGCATTCATGCAACGTCGCATTAAACGCGACAATTAATAATCATGATTAGTTATTATTCTTCGGTGATACGTAAAGGAAAATTTGGTAAACTCAAAATTGTAAAATAGCTTCTTCATTCGTAATGTAAGAAGTAGTCGAAGTTGTAACGTATGTAGACCGCTAAATAACATAACCAACTATTCTATCATTATACACATCATGAATATGGATTGAAGTTCCGTGTGTAGCGAACAACTGGAACATGGTTAGTAGGTGTTACGTTATAGCTCAGATTAAACTTTAGGTGAGAAAATAAAGCGTACACACAAAGACAGGCGGTCAATTTTCCTGGATTTTAATAGCGTGGTTTATTGCACCTATATATTTGACGAAATGATTCCATAGACGGAAAAAATATATTTAGAGACTAGACATGCTTAGTTTTGGATATATTTATTACACCTAAATAACTATGTTTTTATTTAACAAAAATAATAAAATTTAACGTGTTCAATTATTCAGTTAGATGAATCTGTAGTAATTAATTATGGGTCCCATTTGAAAAATTGGGACACATATTGTTTTTGTCCGTTTTTTTTTTTTCTTTTTTTTTTTTTTTTTTTTTTCTTTTTTTTCGTCAAACGCTGTGACAGGCATGGCATGTCGCCCCGACATCTACCAGAAGGAAAAATGGAATCGCAATAAGACTTTGCCATTTGTTAGACAACATGGTCTAGATGAACAGAAACTAAAATTTTGGGAGATAAAACCAGGGGAATTCCCCTGAAACGTTAAAAACCAAAACGGTATTTTTTTCTAAAAAACTAGCTTTTTTGGGCATAGCGCTTGAACGTTAGCTCCAATTTGAATCAGATTTGGTAAAATGTAAGTGCATTAGTAACTGATTTAACACGTGGAAGAAATAAAAAAATTACCTAGGGAAATACCCTAAAAAATAACATTTTGTTTTCAAATCATGATTGTGACAAGCACGCCATGTCGCCCCGACATCTACCGGAAGGAAAAATGAAATCGCAATTAAACTTTGGTATTTTTTACACAACATGGTCTAGATGAACAGAAACCAACAGTTTGGGGGATAAATATAGGGAAATTCCCCGGGGGCGTTAAACACCAAAACGGTATTTTTTCTAAAAAAAGTAGCTTTTTAGGGCATGGCGCTTGAACGGCTGATTCAATCTGATTCAGATTTCGTGGAATGTAAGTGCATTACCTACTAATTTAACAATTAGAAAAAAAATATAAAAAATTATCTAGGAAAATACCCTAAAAAAAGATTTTGTTCTCAAATTATGATTGTGACAGGCATGGCATAACGCCCTGACATCTACCAGAAGGAATAATAGAATAGTAACAAAACTTGGTCATATGTTAGACAACATGGTCTAAATACGCAGTAAAAAATTGTGGGTGATAAATCTAGGGGAATTCCCCTGAGACGTTAAAATCCAAAACGGTTATTTTTCTAAAAAATTAGCTTTTCGGGCCATAGCGTTTGAACAGCTGCTCTAATTTTGATCAGATTTAGTGAAATGCTGAATCGTTAGCCACCCTATGTCAATTAAAAGAAAGGAAACATTTACTTAGGGTAACTCCCTTAAAAACGAAGATATGTTCCTGACTCATGATTGTTACAAGCATGCAACATTGCACTGACATCTTTAACAAGGATTCGTCAAATTGGATTAAAACTTTACGAATTGTTAGACAACATGACCCACATATGTAAATACAGAAACTTATGTACTAAGCCCATGGAAAATTCCCCGAAGCCATCAAAAACTAAATCGGGCTGTTTTAGGAATTTAGCTTCATTTCAATACAGCACTTGAAGAAAAAGCTTTAATTTAAAACATTTGTTGTGAAATGTTCGTAAATCTAACACGATTGTTCTTTTTTTTACCTACACCTGGAGAAGAAGTTTGGCTTGATAACTAAGGGACCCATGCGTTTATGCTTGCAGAAACAAAAACTACATATTCATTGTATAAGATACAAAATGTGGTTAGGGACCCTGTAGCAGTAGCATAATTATATGGCATACAAAATGTGTTTTACAAATAGTGGTGGTTAAACACGTGGTTGACACTCTCTAGTTAAATATACTTTTACTGCGGTGCAACTGTGTTGAATGACAAATTAATGTTTAATTCTCCAACAGCAATAGCTAGTGTTGATGTAAACTGGGAAGGCGATAATCTTCTGGTGTTAGGGACCACTTTTTTAGCGATCTATTGCAATCAACAAAGACCCACAGATAACCGTGTTTGGAGACTCGTTTTTCTATGTTTAACACTATGGTTTGGGATTATAAAAATATGTTAATATGGGGAATTGTTGTTTGAGTAATTCCAGAATTTTCAGTTTGCTACATTTAATATTCATTTAAGCATAGCGTAACAAATTTTACTGAAGTGTAAAACATTCTAGAATAGGATTCTAAATATATTATTTTAGCATATTTTAGAATATCTATCTAGGATAAGATATTCATTGTAATTCTCGTGAATGGAAAAACCAAGGGGGTTAATTTTAACACAATGAATCATCAGATTACCTCGCGCCCACTGTAGGGTTACTGAAGCTATAACAATGTGTTGAGTATGATTCACGCGTTTCTTCAATTTAGTCAAACCAATTATTTCGTGCCTTGTCCTAGGATATAATTGCATACCTAGCGACCTGTTTCGAACCTGCAATCCTTCCATTAGGCAATACACTAACTCGAGACTAATCGGTCAGACAAATCTATCCCATATTGTGCATCCCTAACTCCAGAAGCTATAATTTAACTTTACATAATAGCAAAGTAAGTAATTTTTTGGAAAAATTTCCTGAAGTTTTCCTTTCTTAATTTCCCATTTATCTATCTCTGTGCATTTGATCTCTTGTAAAAAAGTTTACCTTTTTATAGAATGGGGAAAAACAGTTAAATGCAGGCATAATATTAAGAAGACCATTTGGCCTTTTAAAGGAATCTTAGTGTGGCCGAAAGGTACTTTATGTAAAAATAAAAAAGGTAAATAAACACAAAAAATTGTAGCCAGCTGCAATTTGCATTGGTTGTGGATATAAGACATGTAAGGTAGGACAAAAGAGATTTATTTTTAACCAAATGCTACAAAAATATTTATGTTGTTAATGTAATGGAAACATTCTTGAAACTGTAACTAATATACATACAACAAAATGCATCGACATCGGTAAACCTGAATGGCTGCTCCCATGAAAATATTCTGCAACATCAAGAAGAATGCATCTCCCCATGTACTGTGGAACAAGTCATACTATTAATTATCAACCTTTGATTAGTTGCATTGCACAATAGTAGCACAGAATATTCTTGTTCATTATTATACTGTAATGTAGACAAAGTTCGAGCCACTACAGCAAAGGTAGTTTACATGATTAGAGCCGTAAACTTGTTGTTTTGCCATGGGTACAAATGTTTATAGGTGTCAGGACTGCAATTTGGGATGCAAGGGTGATATATTTCTCTGTTTTGTCTGTTCAACTTATCATCTGGTTTTAAGCTTTATTCATAAGTGACTGTTTCTTGATATATACAATACTACTGTAATCAGAATCCAGTGTTAGGGTTTGCTTTTGAGTTATGTCCTACAATTTATCAAGTGTCTGTTATTGAACAAACATATTTGATTAGAAACACCAACCTGAATGGAAAAT
>CH001992.1:997545-1024582 GCA_000149265.1 Ciona savignyi
AGTAGTGCGGCGTAGATTCCAACAACAAAATGTGAATCCAAACCCCCTGGACTCTTAGCATATTTTTTTAATTTGAGGAAGTTTAACTGCAACAAAAATATAATACAAGTTACTGATGGAAACCTGGCTGGACAGAAAATGGATCAACAAAAATTACAGAATGTCAATTTTGACAAACAACTGTCTGGCTTGTGAACTGCCAATTTATCAGCCAAATGATCTTAATAATAAAAGTGCAATGTTTCAAGTTCTTACCTAACACGGAACCAGCAACAATGGAGTAACCAAGCAATTTGCTTATCAGAGCAGTGAGACATGGTCCTGAAAAATATCTTTATTGTGATTACAAAGTTTAATGACAACAGTTGGGTTAAAAAGGTAGCCTATTAAAGTTGGATTCTTATGGACATTACTTTAATTTTAGTTACTTCGTGGTTTAACCCAATAATCAACTGGATTTAGGTCACTTCCGCTATGTAAGGACACCGCGGACTACCCAGTGACTGGTTTTAATCCAACAACCTTTTGACTGAAGGCTGATTTTCTAACCAAATAAGCTAAGCAGAAAGTAAAATAGAAATGTTTAATAGCTAAGACTAGAATGACTTTATTTTACCAGCTTACCATCAAGAAAGTTGAAGTCTAAAACAAAGTTGTTATAGCAGTGGTCAGTCATAAAAACATTCATAACTTGTTTAAACATTTTCCAAGAATGGTTGTTAATACTACGCTTTACTTGCTGGTCCTAGCAATCTAAATAAAAATACATTAATTAGATCACACTGATATAATTATACCATATACAGTGTATAAATCGAGTATGTGATGATGGCGACCACCACACACCACTACAAAGCTTTTATACCACGCCAAACAACAACCATTAATGTAGGCACAAGTAGTTTTCACTACGGTGACATATGGGTGACACTAGAGCCTTGTATGAATAAAGTAGCGAATACGAAAGTTTTGTGTCCAAATGTGTCAAATAGGCAAGGCACAATTTCAGTCAAAAGTAGTTCAACTTAAAGTACTCATTGAAGTCGCGTCCATACATAAATTGCCCAAACCCACAGCGCTGTTGAGCAAGCGTATAAAAAATGCGTCCGCTCGCGTTCGTAATTCGTATGTGGACACGTCACGAGGTGCGTGGTTATATTCTATTGACCACACATTTATATATTGACAGATCGGAGATATATAAACAAGAGAGAGATTGGCAATGACGTCATATTCATTGTTTAACTCGAAAAGAAAAATCAAACTCGTCACGCTTGTGATTAAGGTAAGAATCTGTAGCATATCGTATACAAATATTAGATTATATTATTCCATGTTAAAAATATTTTTATGTTTTAAACGTCGCTTTTTGTGTTTGATGTTTTTCTCACGTGTTTTATTATTTTTTACGTAATTATCACCTTGTACGGCCCTTTGTACTTTATCTGGTTTAAATCATTAACATAGTTTCTCCACCTAATTCCCCACAGTTAGTCAAACGTGCAGATGTGAAACGTCTCGCACGTAAACTTATCGCACCTTTTAAATTCCCTATATAATCTGGAAATTTGAATAGTATAATATAACCTACCTCAACCTAAGTAACTTGCGCCATACTATATAATTCGCATTTAGAATAAGTAACCTGCATCACAAGTATTTAAAGATGTAAAATACAATTATACTAAACAAGGAATCAGATTTTGAAATTGAGAAGAGATTAAGCAACGAAGAAATATTGGTCACTATAATTATTAGTGTGCGTTCTGTGGAGAATAGACTTTCCGCTGCGCAGCTCGCGAGAGACCGTTAGGCAGCCAGCCTAAACAAGCTCAGCTAACGCCTCGGTCAGTAAACAACAAAAGCAAGCGCGAGCCCATAAATCAAAACACTGTATCTGTCATTGTAGCTTTTATCATTTTTAAAAGGCTTTTAGGAAGTGTAACAGTATGGATTTCTTAGTGAACTAATCTGACGGGAAACTTTTTATTATTTTAGAATTACAACTTGACGAAAAGAACATTTCATCATCTGTTTCCAAAGTTACGAATGTGACAAAATCTACGAATCTACACCACTTTTACAGCCAATCTTAGATACGGAATTAACAGCTATCATTGCAGCAGCCGCCTGCAACATTGGAAAACTATATACACCAGGCAGTTAAGTGTTACATCTTTAAAGGATATTTACTCCAGTTTATCAAATGCTAATCAATTTTGTATCAGATTGTTACGCAAAGTTAGATATTCAATGTATAACCATTATATTTACCAGCAATAAAAAGTACAGGTTATCGGAGCTAGTTGCAGTGTGTTGAATGTGATCGATATATTGCTAATTGTTTTGTTTAAATCAATTAAACCACAGGGTTCAGGCAATGTCTGCTAAGTTCCTCCTTGCCCAAGGGTACAAATTAACTACCGGTACCGGTAGCTAGCAGCTGATTTCGACCCCACTGCCTTTCTGCTCACAGCCAATATGCTAAGTATAAAATAACCAACCAAACAAATATATCATGTAGGCTATGGTATGAAAAAATATTTGGGATAAAGATTTTTTTTAGAAGGTGGGTTTATTTTGAGACAATTGCAAAAAATGGTGCTTTTAAATGTTGTCCAGCCATAATTGATTTGTATTTTATTAAGCAGTAATGATTCAAGCAAAGGCATAGTTTTCGAATGAAATTATATTGAGGGATCTGATGCTTTGTTTGGAATAACCTATTGTTTATTAGAAGTAATTAAAATTACTGAGGCATCCTTCAGAAACTTATGTATAGAAACTAACATAAATAAATATTAACAATGTGGCACGATCCGCTTTAGGGCATGTGTATACTTTACAATCCATTCTTCAATTTCTAGTGATTCAGAGGTTTGAGAAGAAAATGTAAAGATTATTAAGTATTATTTTAAGATCAGATGCTGTAGTCATTTAAAAAAAATTAAATGAAGTCTCAACAACAAAGGTGAACTTTATAAACTTTGTTATTTCTGTTGAATTTATTGTTTTAATTGCCATTTATTTATTACATATACTTGTACTTTGTAACATATGCCGTCAATAAATAAGGCAAACATATGAAGATGCATTTCTTTGTTTTTATTTATAAATAAAAGAGCAATTGAGAATGATAATAGTAAGTAAACAATTAAACATACAGTTTTAACGACCGAAAGTGAACGAACAGTTTTTACTTCTTGAATTAAATTTAGAATTATAATATGGTTCATATTGGTACAAACATTTGACACATAGTTACTATACTTCTGGTCAGTATGGTAAGGCTAGTTAATTGGATTATGAAAATTACATTCTCAGTTTTGGGATTTTTTAGCATTTAAACAATAACATGAAAATATACAAAAAACGTTTTGCAGCTGTATATATTGTGTCTTGAATGTAATGGAATCTTCTAGGGCAGTCTTAGTTCAAAGCCTAGACACCATGTTTCTCATTAAAGGAAACTCAAGGTGCTGCCATGTCGTCAAGGTTCCCCCGTTTTTTGCAGCTCTATCGAAAACCAGAAAGGCAACCTCAATCACTGCTACTTGTGGCACGCAGCAGTGATTAGGTAAGCAAAACGACTCTCTTCAGTTTTAATGGGCCTATCACCAGTTCGATGAGGAAGATTTAAAAGGGGAATAGCTTCTGGTCTTATATATTTTCTATTACTAGGCGGATTTAAAATAATACTTCCGTTTTAGTGTCTTTCACAAATTTATGCATTTCCTTTGTGAAGAACCATGACAATATTATCCTCCAAATCTTTTTCATCTTGGTACTTGGGATACCTTTTTTAAGACATTGTTGTGGCAACTGTTTTCTTGTTTTGCAAAAAGATTCACTGTAAAAATCTTAAAATTTCTCCTAGTATCAAGTCCACTTTAAATCGTTTTACATTTGAACTAGGCTATTCAGTATTCTGAATATAGTGGACTATCCAATTAGCAGTAAGAATTACCAAGCGTATTGCGGACCAAAGCTGCTAGTACCAACGTATGGGCAACACTAAAAGGAGGGAAGAAGGATAGGATAGGAGGATAGGATATTCATGTTTATCCCCGTGAATAGGAAAACCCCAGGGGTTATCACACGGGCAATCGTCAGATCACCTCGCGCCCATCGTCGGGTTACCGGAGCCAGGCCCGGTGCTAGGAACCGCGGGGCCCAATTAGAAATGTGATGGCGGGGCCCCTACTCTTCATAGCAAAATTTATGGGTGTTTATATATCATAAAATACATACCAGTACATACAAACTACAAAAATAGACATTTAATGCTTGCTATAAAACAAATTAAAGGTGATGTGGATGTGGATGCTTATTTACGATATATTGTTTTACTTCCAAACATATATATATATATGTTTGGAAGTAAAACAAACAATTGTTTAGCAACTATATTCATTATGACGTAACAGGCAGACACAGAAATATGAATTTCACGTAGTTACGATGCATAACAAATTGATATTATGAAAAAGAATATTATTTCACTTTTTATTTTACGTTTCAGTAGTATTTTAAACCTCGTAATACAGAAAGACCCCCGCTGGCGCGGGGCCCCTTGAAGGTGCGGGGCCCAATTTGATCTAATCGGTCAAATCGGCCTAAAACCGGCCCTGACCGGAGCTATTGCAGTGTGTTGTATATGATAGACGCGTTCCTTCAATTTGGTAGAACCAATTAATCCGCTGGGTTCAGGCAATGTCCGTTAAGTGCCTTGCCCAAGGACACAACCGACTAGCTAGCGACCAGTTTCGCACCTGCAACCTTTCGATTGAAAGGCGACGCACTTAACCGCTAGACCATCGGGCCGGACTAGGGAAACCGCCCAACTAAAACTATGAAAACTAAACCCTTACCTAAACACTAATCTCAATCCATAGAATACTAACTTACAGAAGTTAGTATTCTATGCTCAAACCTAGAACTAACTTTATCTTATGACCGCTACAGGTATCTAAATAAATACTACTTTATTCCTAAATAGCGCCGATCTCAGTTGCTTGCGCAGCTTAAATAAAAAGCGTATGCATACCAACTTATAAAAAAACGTTCTACAATTTATTTAAACATACTGAACAAAATAAAACATCGGATAACTGGCAAAAGACAACCATAATCTAAACAAAATACGGTACCGGTACCTTAATTATTCAACCGTGACGATATTTCAACTTCACAACTCGTAACAAACAAATATGACGTCATTGCCAATCTCTCTCTTGTTTATATATCTCTGGACAGATTACTAATATTGCAACAAAATATTTAGGAAACGAAGCTTTGACAATAAATCTGCTTTGTTTTACTATGTAATTCTTGCATGTAATTTGTCGTGCCTGAATGATAAAATATTTTTTCTTGTCTGCCCAATTTGCTCTTCTTCAGAATAATAATCTTGTTAAAGTATTTTAAATAAATTTTAGTAGAAGTGCAATTGTCACAAAAACGTAAAACGAATAAGTTTATGCATTTCAATTATTTATACAATAACTTAACTTTTCCACCAATGTCAACAAGCTGTGTCATTATTATGTAAACTGAGTTTGTACACGAAGTAAAGCGGTAACTTGGAAAAGTAAATATGGGACTTTCCCGTGGATTTTCCAATTATGCTGTAATACAGTGGATGCCGCTTAATGTGATCACATGTGTTAACACCAAAAATGATAACAATAACCGTTCAATAGGTGTCGCAAAAATAAATTTAAATACAATACAACTGTAAACAAAATATTTAAATGCCCTTTATTGCCCGAACAATAAGACTACCCAAAATTAAGTCAGCTTTTCGATCTTCTTTTTCCAAACTTACTAGATTAAAGCTTGCCGCGAAATTATCACCCAGTTCATTTGCTTTTTCATCGTCCCGACAATTCTAGTTTCAATGTTTATAGGTTTCTCAGGTGGCTAATCGTCAAAGCTTGGCATTTATGTTAGAAAATAACAAAATTAGTCTCTACGTTTGGGACGTTTTGGGAAAATTGATAACAATAACCGATGAACTGATTACAGTAAGCGGCATATTTGTAATGCATATTGTACGTTCGGGCGGGGATCAGGAATTCCGATAATATTAACCGATTGATAACATTTTTCGTGATTACATTAAGCGGCATCCACTGTACATCGTTGGTCGGTGTTTTGCAATGTGTTGAATGGCGATGTCCCGCAAAACATAATATTCAGAAATTATAACGCACCATCCATATTCACTTGTTAGAACTATTATTGCTAGAAACTATTTGACGGTTACCGGAGTGATAAGACTCCCTTCCGTCTTCTCGAAGTAATCTGACGATTTGTGATAATTCTGCTACGTTTTTTTAATTTACGGGATAAAACCTAAATATTGTCCGACCGGTTAGTCTAATTGTTTGGTGCGACACCTTTCAACTGAGTTGCATGTACGAAACTGGTCGCTAACTCGTCGGCTGTGTCCTTGGACAAGGCACATTACGGACATTTCCTGAACCCAGCGGATTAATGGGTTCTACCAAATTAAAGGAACGTGTGAATCATACACAACATACTGCAATAGCTCGGGTAAACCTACGGTGGGCGCGAGGTGATCTGGTGATTACCCGTGGGTTAACCCCTTGATTTTACCATTCACGGGATAAACTTGAATATCCTATTTTATCTACCTATCTGAGCCTATATGATATATCCTTTTAAGACATTAAAAAATGGCATCTCGATAGGGGATTAAAGACAACAAAATATAATGTTAAGGCCAAATCTAACATCTCCATTTTTAGTCATAGTCTAAAAAAAATTCTAACCAGTTTAAAATTTATTTTCACTCAGGAACCCCTGATAGTTTTTTTTCTAAAAATAAATAAATATGATTTATGACTGGTAACTCACTTAGCTCTTAATTCTAGAAGAAACATTATACAATTTTTATATGTTTTTACAAATAGTGATGTAAGTGTTGACACATTCTATTTATTCTGTATTTTTCTTTTGTGATTAAGTTAATTGTGAGAACTAAGGCACAAAACAAGTGGCAAACAAAGATGCAGTAAACCTACAACTCAAGATATTACACATTAATGTTCGCATGGGCATTTTATATATTAAGTTTTTAATTAAACTTGACAAAAGTGTCCACAAAGAAACACTCAAACACAGAAAATAAACAGCTTGTAACAGCGTTAAGCATCATGTCATAAAACTACTGACTTCACCACAAAACTATCTTGGTATTACAAAAAACGCTAAAGATGAAAAAATATAGTTCTTACATTATTGCAATTTATGTTAATATTCTCTTTTATTTTTTATTGGTTTTGTCTTAGTTGGACTATAGGTAATTTTAATTCTATATTTTGTTTTCATATCCCAACATAATTTTGCATGTATTGTTTTAAATTCAGGCAGTGTTTTCCCTGGTCTTAATTTCTTTTCTTTTTTTTGCGCTTTTCTAGAAATTCTTATTTTAAACCAACACTTAATGTTTAAATCCAAATCTATAACTTCTTCTGCGAGACGTCAGATCGACAAGGCATGTCTGTCATTTGTTTGTATTTTTAACAATAGCGGGCAACGGACCAACATTTCACTAAATGTAATGTAAATTGGAACATCTTGTTATCAAGCTTTATACTGGAATAAAGCTAATTTTTAAAAAAAGGTCGATTTTGTTTTTTTTAGATACCCGGGGTGTGTCCTTTGGGTTTAACTACCCAGAGTTTGAGATTATGCTTATTTACCAACAAAACAAAAAAGGACAAAACCGTAACTGGCTCTTTTAGATTGTTTTTACCCGTCCATCCTGCCTACTACTGTGTGCCACCATTTATTGACAAATATAACATGTAGTGCACAAATCTCGAATGTTTAATGCTAGTTCGTGTAGCTGTGCCATGGCTAATATTAATTATTAACCAACTAATCTTTCAGCCTACGAATATTCCATGACCGAGCGTTTGCCCCTCCGAGACATCGCCAAAAGGATTACTTAATGACCGAGTAACGTGTGATTTGTATCGTGCTGTAACAGAAAACTTTTCACTTGTTTCAACTGGATTAAGTTTTGGGGGATTTCCCCGAAAAACTTTTTAAACCGAGTTTGGGGCACTATTCGTTCGTATTAAATTCTCCATTGAATTATGTTAGACTTAATTGTTTAGCTGTTTCATCTTTGGTAGAAGTGGATTATATTTGCTTATGTATTTAATTTATACATATTAAGAAATATTCCAAAGCAAATATGGTTCTTTTGAGTCGATTTGTTTTTAGTTCATTTTACACACTAACAACTGGCTTTATATTTTAAAGTGAACAATCCTTTCACGCAAAATATCGACTGTGAAAATATAATTGGCGGCAAAAATGAAAAACGACCGTTGCGTGGGTGCCGAGGGGGTCAGTAGAAAATTGTTGATTCAAAAGCATTACGTTCAACTCACAGAAACAAACTTAAATTTTGGATTTTAAAAGAAGATTACGCTTGTATGTTTTGTGCGTAGATTCTAGGTAAAAGCATTTGTACGAGGTCACTTTGCATTACAAAGACTTGGTAAATATATTTGAATCGTTTCCCATAGCTGTAAAACGAAATCGGTCGTAAAGCGCAAACTCACCACAAAATACGAATAATTAGTAAGTGTGACAAAAACACAAATAAATGATTAAACAAGTGAAGACTCCCAGAACACTGCCTTAAAAAGAAGACGCATACTGCGGGAAATGGATTTGTTTGTTGAAAAGGTTTGTCCCGGACTGCGTGGCCCAACAACTAAATTTTATCTGTGATTTGAACTGTCAGTTTCAGGTGCAAAATCCCGATGACAAAATTCAAAAAGAACAAATGGTTAAATTATGTGCATAACGATAACTGAATTAAAAAACATTTTTTTGTTTTTATGTGCGTTTTAACACCGACGTGTGTTCTAATTGGCGATTTTTTTTAGAATCTTGTATGCCCACAGTTATGCTGTTGTATATATATTAAAGTGCGAACATTGTTTCATACCAGACCTGCTTCGATTCCTTAACCAATTGATTCTGCTGAATCGATACGCATTTGGCTAAGTGACGCGTTGATATCATGTAGCCCGCAATTAAACCTGCAACCAGTTTGTACTTTTCCCGACAACTCAACTAAATAGGTTTTACTTTAAAAGGTGTTCGTTATGTGCATTGCTTGGTGATCAGGCAAAGGGCTGCCCATGCCATCGACTGACGAGTTATGGGCACCACCGATTTACGAAACTCACAAAAAAGTTGGCATTCCTTTCTATAACAAAAACCACTATTGATAACTGACTCGTACCCCTACCCCAAGGGAAAAAGAATTACCTTGCACTTTATCAATTTAGCGAGACGTTTTGGACGTCAACCAAAAATAACAGAGCACTGTCGCAATTAAATTTCGAGATCATTTTTCACTGTTTGTATTTTGAAAGGAATGAAACCACCGCGAGGTAGTATATTTTGTTTGATATTATTGGGATAAAATTTGCGGCAATTCAAGCTATTAAACAGTATTTTTAAAATCGCACTGACAAAAATACTCTTCTTCCACTATAACTCGACAACAAGTGACATTTCGAACATTGTATTGGTCATCTGATCATAAAGTACAAGGAGTGAATAAATATTTAAAGACTACTACGTGTTTCAAATGTACAACATATTTATACGTGTGTCCAGTATAACATTCGAATTGTGAGTTATAATTCGATATTTTAAAGTTATATATTTTATCTATTGGTAATTGCAATATTTGTGGTTACAATCATGTTTCACATTGGTAGCTGTAGGCTACAGAACGATGAAGAAAGACTATGCACGTACACAGTAAGTAAAATATAGGTATGAGATTTAAAAGCCGATTGCGCGTCGCGGAGAATAAGAATACAGGATGGTACAATGGGTGAACAGTTATTGGTACAATTAGTGGATTATTAACTGTGATAATGCAATTGCATAGCGAAGAATGCAAACTAAACGTGCCTGTGTAAATTTTATGTAGATAATGTTTACTTTAACAATCAACATGTAAAACAAATACACAACATGGAATGATAACATTTTTACAAGTAAATTTTGTTGATTTAGGGCCAGTTAAATTGAATGGTGTAATAGAAGATAGTGGGTATAAAATCATACACTCAACGGTGCTGGGTAAAAGCTACAAGTATTATTTATGGTCCAAACGTAAAGTTTACGATTGGAAGGATGGAGATCTTATATACAACATCTGCAAGACACTACATAATATTTATATACATATAAAGATCAACTTAAATTGACCAGGTACAATTGCAGATTTATCAAGCTGTATAACGCACCCCGTTGAAGTAATGCCACCGAAATAGAACATTCAATCTGAATGCGACGGAAGTGCTCAATACGTCATTACATTCAGCATAATGACGCACGGATAAACAAAGTTTTAAAAGAGATTGCCAAGTCTGTGCTAAAACACAGCATACGAAATACAGTATAGGGACTAATACCACAAATTAAGGTCATGTACAACCAAATCGTTTTTCACCAGGGAGGCTTCTATCGATTGCCCAGATAATTAAGCTAACAGCTACGGCCGAATGTAGTTACAATAGAAGCCATATATATGAAATCGTATCGCCGCTGGATGATTGTAAATCAGAGAACTCCATCTCAAATTGCGACGCAAAGATGTTATGCACTGAATACTGGTATGAACATATTACCGTCTTCGACCACGTAGCCCACTGTTATCGTTAGATTTATAATTTGCTACTTCCACCGCCGTTCAATTTAATTTAAATCAAATATTACCCGAACGTGTGAATTGTTGTCACAAAACAAATATAGCTTAACGTTATCAATTGTCATTGTGGGGCATTAAAGTGCATTGTTTAATAAATAGTACATTATATTTCATACTCTAAATTACTTTCTGACTTTCACCAAACTATTACCTCTATATTTCAAGTTTTGGTATACAACTAAATAAAATATAGAAAAAACTACAACATTCACCAAAAATGGCTTGCCATTTGGTAATAATTTATACATACTTTATAATATAGTAAGCTGAGATGTTAGTACAATAATGAAATAGATAAAAATGTAGTTCAAATAAGAGTCTCACTGTAATATTGGTTGTCCAATTACGTGAGGTGCTAGTTTGTTTGATTTCCAATGTCTTTGTCTCGGAACTTAAACCTGAATTGTCAATTTATGTGTAAAATTAAAACTGAATCATTGGTCCAAACGGATTGTTGGGGTTAAGGTTTTGTTGATTTGGTGTCGTAGCTTGTACTGGTGGCTGCTGGTATGCCATTGGCTGACCATACATACCTTGAGGCCGAACCATACCCATGGTATTCATTCCGCCTGCCATTTGAGGGTACATTTGGGGTTGGGCTCCCATCATCGGAGCACCATAATATCCACTTGGTGCCATCATTGTGCTTTGTGCAACAGTAGGAACATAAGCACCACCACCTGTAAGTTGACGGTTTTCGGGCTTCATTTGACCGAAATTGTTACGCTGTCCAAGTGCCAAATTCTCGTAAGCACTAGCCAATGCTGAATCAAGATTGCCATTGTTGGGTACCTGATTATTTAAGGGTTGTTTCTGCAAGTTCATTTGTTGATTAGGTGCACCAGCACGTGTAGGTGCCAGTGTGTTCCCAGTTGGTGCAAATGGATCAGATGACATTGGTGCAAACAAGTCAGTTGTGGTATTGGTTTGAGCTGGTTGCATTGGCATGAAGGAATTTGTGGTTTGCTGTGGAAAAAGGTTCATTCCAGTGTTTCCATACATCGCATTGTTTTGCATCGGTGGCTGTGGTGTAGCTTGCACATTTAGTGAACCAAAGAGGTCCATTGTGGGCTGTTGAGAACTTTGGGTAAAGCTAGATGGTGTTGAGCCGAAGAGATCCATTTCTAAAGAACTTTGCTGCTGTTTTGGTGGTGAGCTTGGTTTGACTGCTGGAGGTGAAAAGCTTACAGGGTTGCTGCTTGTAGCAACAGTGGCCTCATTTTCTTTTCTCATTTTGAATTGATTCAAACGATCTTCTTCTTCAGCAAGAGCAGTTAATTTATCTTTTTCGTCAATACTTTGTATAGATGTATTGAATGCGTTAAATGAGCTAACTTGCGCAGCTGTAGGTCCCTGTCGCTTCCCATCTGTTTTTTTCCCATCCATAGCTGCCAAATGTTGCTCCAGTGCATCTAGTAAACTATTCGGCGCTTTGGTCAGATCAGGAATATCCCCTTTATCAATTCCAACTTGCTCAGCTACCTTAAGCATTTCGGAAACCTTTTCCATTCTTGTAAGAAACTTTTTATAAATATCAAGACTTTCTTTGCATTGAGCTTTCTTCATTTCAAAGTATTTTTCCAATAGATTAATAATTCCATCGTTGTAGCATGCAAAGAGACGAATTAGATCTTTGAATATGAGGACAAAAGCGGAGTTTATTACTCCGCTTGTCAATTCATTTGGGCTGGCATCAAATTCCAGAAGAGCATCCATCTGTTTCTGAATAGTGGGCAGGGTTTTTATAAGCTTCTCTGATGATAAAGATCGAAGCACGCCACCATCTTTACCACGTTTGACTCTGGTAAAGTCATAAGCAACAGTACGGTATGATAATGCCTTCTCATTCAGATATTTACTGTATCGCCGTATGTAGGTTGACATGTCATATCCTTGAACCCCGGAATTATCAAGAAAATGAGTCAAATTAAAGAGTGAATTTCGTGATGCGGCGTGCTGGAGAAATATTTCATTTCCATAACACATTAAGTGATGCGTTGAAATTAATGCTTTGAACACCACAACCCACTTTGGTTGTTTGCTTCTTTCAACCAACATATCGGTTAACTCGGGAATGTTGACGTTTGTTTCATTAGTCAAAGATCTTAAGTAATCCAAGTGCTTTTTCTTCGGACCCATAACTTCCGTTGTTGTGGCTTTACATACGCTCTTGGACATTTCTGAACCAATTATGGTATGTTGGGCTGCATTAAAACGATCGCTAATTGATTGACCAGCCATGACCTTAAAATGAATACTTCAAACGCAGAGAATCTAATACACTTTGACAGCTCTTTCCTTGCCTAAAATCAGACAAGGGTTTCAATAAATAGAGAGAGCTAAACAAAAAAAAGGCAACGGAGAAGCTGTAACAATATCAAAGTTGATATCTCAGAAATATAAAATAAAACAGAACTACTTACACGTAATATAAAAAGTTTCGTCTTATAGGGTTATAGTTCGAAAGGGTATTATTAATACTACTGTAGCCAAAAAATATGTTGAGCTGTTATCGAAACTATTGTCTGTGTGAAATAAATTGACATAATTTTTATTTTTGATTTCTATGAGTGGATCAGGTGAGGGGTGCGGTTAAGCTATATGAGTTACAACTCCATTCCGTGTTTCATAAATGGTAAATATCAATAAAAGACACAGTAGCTGGCATTTTTTGTGTTTTGCAAAGATGCTAGGACCTACACAGAGTAAAAGCAACACTTTATTCTGTCCTTTTTGTCCGGCCCGATGGTCTAGCGGTAAAGTGCGTCGCCTTTCAATCGAAAGGTTGCAGGTGCGAAACTGGTCGCTAGCTAGTCGGTTGTGTCCTTGGGCAAGGCACTTCACGGACATTGCCTGAACCCAGCGGATTAATAGGTTCTACCAAATTGAAGGAACGTGTCTATCATACACAACACACTGCAATAGCTCCGGTAACCCGACGATGGGCGCGAGGTGATCTGACGATTGCCCGTGTGATAACCCCTGGGGTTTTCCCATTCACGGGGATAAACATGAATATCCTATCCCTATCCTATCCTTTTTGTGTTAAAATGTCATCGCACTGGCATTAAGATACAGATATGGGTCCTTTCGAATTCACGCGACTCATATCGATTTCACTTGTTTTCTGCGTAATGCTCATGCTTTACCAAACACTTTTTACGAGGTTTTAGTAAAGTAATTAAGTTCCCTTGGACTTTCAGGGAATTGCATATTAATTATGGGTCTCCTTCAGAGTCGAAATTGATGCGTATTGTTTTTACTCACAATACTGTTTTTTATACGAACAAAAAAGATGCGAGGAGCCAAATACTCATATTTAATCGTTTTGTTGTAGGCTTACATCCCCAAAAACACAACTTTACCCAAACCAGTGAGGGGGAATTGCCTTTCTTTGGATTAAGACTAATAGGAGATGGGGTCGAGCAGCAATTTTTTTCTACAAATTACTTATAAATTTGTGAGGGACTTGTTTGTTCCGTTATTTTATAAAAATGGTGCCTCCAAAATGCCCAAAACTGCCTTATTTTTTTTATAATCGCGGATCTAAGTATGCGAACGCATAATAAAAGAAAGTATCTTAATCTTTTCAACTTAATTGATATCTTTTTTTATTAATATTAGGGGTTAAAACATTTTTATGGATATTCCCGGAACACGGTTGAAGAAGGAGATTATTATATTATCTGTTCGCATTATATTATCTATCTATTTATGTACCATAAATGTAGTAATAGTGTATTATATGTGTTAATGGTTATGTTAGTTTTGTAGAACCCATTAATCCGCTGGGTTCAGGCAATGTCCGTTAAGTCCTAGCGACCAGTTTAGTACCTGAAACCCTTCGGCTGAAAGGCGAGCGCTACTCAACCACCAGACTAATCCGTCGGACAATAGGTTTCTTTATTACTAAAGCACCAACCGTAGCGATCAATTCCCATACTAACGATTTCATCTGTGTATTACATTTACAATTCGGACTCCAGTAAAATGTCATAACCTTGTGCCACCCATATCTACAAATTAGTCAATAATGTGTATTCGATCAGATCAACTTAATGATTAGTTAACTACTTTAAAATAGAATACATCAAGCATGATTTTATAAATAAAGAGTTACACAAAAAAAGACTAATCGAATTAGCCTTAATTTTACACCTATATAGCATTCGTAAAACAGCCCACTGTTTTGTAAGATAACGGTGGTAAAAAAGCTAAAACTAATAAATTATTACACACAAATTGAAGAAATGGATTCTGCGTGACGAAGAATCAATAGGAGTTTTATAGATTTCGGGATCCAAAGTCATAGATGCGCGTAAAATTATCTTG
The DNA here is from genome assembly GCA_000149265.1 of Ciona savignyi. Lineage (NCBI taxonomy): Eukaryota > Metazoa > Chordata > Ascidiacea > Phlebobranchia > Cionidae > Ciona > Ciona savignyi. The sequence goes on from CH001992.1 coordinate 1,012,658, forward strand.
TCGTAGAATTATCTTGGCAATATCCGTGCTTAGGCCTGGGTAGAAAATGTCGGAGTTTAGTCGGTACGCCATTGTCTAGTTAATGAAGTAATCGTCGAACCTCGATGTCGCTTTTCAGCGTTCCTCATGTAAGATATACCTACCATTCAACGTCCAGAAAATGAAATACTACTTTACATTTCTTAAAAAAATAGACCAAACTAAAAAAAACGTTTAATTCGAAGGAGACTTGTGGCGTTAAATGTTGCTGGGGTGCATCGCATTTCAACCAAACATTTATAGGATCGAAACTGTTCGCTGGCTTGTCGGCTGTGCCTTTAGGCAAGATGGTCTCCGGTATTGTTTTATTGACTATTGGCCATCCCTTTTGTATATTCCCTTATCTTCCGCATTGTTCCACGAAAACTAGGACCCAATAATTAATTTTAAAACGACAGACCAAAATCGGGTTTGATTGAAACCTAACGACGTTAAATAGTCGGCTGTATCCTTATACCCGGCACTTACCGGACTTGATCCAACAAACTATTGTGTTTGGATCCAACAAACTATTGTGTTTAAGAAAAAAAACTCTAGCAACGTTTCTATCGTTCTAAACAATGCAACATAGCTTCGCAAATGGAGCATATGTACAGGCTATGTCACAATACCAGTAACAAATCAACGAAGCATATGGTTTACATTCACGACTTATTGGCTGGCCGTTAAAGCGACCGATTTTTATAGCAATTTTTACATAAAATTAGTTAGAGTGACGAGCTCATTATGAATTGGAAACTTGTCCTAAACTAAACAGAAAGTGCTATAAAAATATTGTATTTAAATCTGCTACTGATAAAACCTTTTATTCACCTGCAATACAATGTATTTTTAGCTGCGTTGCCCTAAAAAAAATTTACCCAAACGCGAGATGTCGCCCAAGAGTCGAATTGCCAGTTGGTCTAGTCTAGAATTTCTTTGTTTCTGTAAGACAACATTCGAGTCGTTTAATAAGAGCGGACGTTCTGTTTCATCTAATTAATTGTATGTGGTTAGCACAAGTGATGTGACGATTATGTCTGATTTTGCTACCGCGCCTGGCATTACCTATATGTTAAGTTTTTCAATTGTTATATTGACGTGTGTTAACCATTGCTGTTCTGTCGCTGTTTCCTAAATTCTTATCTTCAATAGTAATGATAATTTTGTATTATCCAATCACACAAAATAAACTATCTACTAAAAAATTAAAAATCAACAATATTATTTGTACTACGGAAAGATTTGAAAAAAATGTGCAAACTTTCACATATTTTATAAAATATTTTTATTTTACACTATACAAATGCTAGTTGAACGTGGTCTGCAAACGGTGATTTTGCATTGCTAACCGCCTAAAATCAAATTTAGATGTCCAAGGTGATTTTGCATTGCTAAACCGCCTAAAATCAAATTTAGATGTCCAATCGCATTACTGTAATAGCGTTAGATAGGTTTTGTGCAAGGGTGTATGCCTCGTGCTCGTTGATACTAATAAGGAATTAAACAACTAACATATACAAATAGAAAAGTTTGGTTTTGCTTTAAACAAATGAGGTAAAATGAGGACAACAGAAATGCTTGTATACAAAAGCAGGATTAACTTTTTCACCTATGACTTTATTAGCGGTATCATTTGCTACCAAAAAGACATGACGGTTGGGGATTATCTGAATTATTAACCATTGCGCGATAAAAAAAACACATTGTAGATACTAAATGCAAGAGTAGCCGGAATAAAACCTATAAATTGGTATAAATCTTTAATCATGTGGTACTTTCTTGTAAGAAATAGTTGATCAACTACGCACACACTTATGTGCATCGGGTTAATTGACAATATTTCGCCAGTACGCCCATTCGTCATACACAATATACTGGTACTGAAATAAAAGCAATTATATAAAAAGTCCACCTAAGTACTTATTAGAGCTCATCTTGCAATGTCAAGCAGACACAGCCGCTGAATCACAAAGCAAGGACACTAGAAAATTCCGCCCACGATTCTCTTTCAGGCCAATTCATTCCCAATTAACTAAATTACTGAGGCTCTTGCGACTTAATGAGCGTTTCAAGGAATCTAGTGAGTTTCTAATTGGCCGTTTTTGGCTATATCATAAGACGTGCCCAAGTTCGCGGTAAAAACGTGCTGATATTTTGATTTATTTCTACCACGCCATCCTATAAGAATTTGCTCGACACCAGCACAGATTCAAGTCAAATAAAGGTAATAAGTCAGCGCATTAAAATATCCCTGTATTAATTAATATACAATGCAACTATGTTTCGTGTCAGTTTATCATTGCTATTTTTACAGCTAGTTTTGATGTCTTAACAATAACAGTTGTTTATCTCCACGCGGGTACATTGAATCTTATATGTTATGTCAGTGTTCTTCTTGCATAACGATTCAAATAAAACTAATATAATGCGTTCTTCAGACATTTCAGACTATATTTTAACATTGTATGGATAAACCAACCGATCTATTTGGTTTTCCCACCACAAAACCGTTCATGCGTGAAAAAGATCAACACGTGACAGGCCGTGGTCAATATTTGCGTAGGTCATCAAATTACCATAGTGGGATAATTGAGCTGTAAACTAACACCAATTTCAAATTCTGTTTCAAGATCTTTTGTGAAAGACGGATTACTGCGTCTCTTATACGACCACGAAGGAATGAATGTTTGTGCAGTTAAGGTAATTCCAGTGCTTTAATAACCGATATATGTTTAACAACTTGGTGTAACCATCCTAAAGCCCTGCTTTTCTGCGTTGCGTAATAAAACAAATAGATTTAGCACTGGTAATAAATTGTATTCAACATAATTAATGAATTTAAAAGCGCAAAGAAGCAAAGTTGGCAACAAAAGAAACGGCGATTGATTAAAAGGTTAGGCATTTGAACAAAGTAGTGAATAGTAAAGGTATCCGAAAGTTACTGTCTAAAAAACAGCACAAAACTAAATTTTAAAAACAATTACTAATAAAAGAAAATTAATTTTCCCACCAAATGACGTACTATTGCACCAAATTTCCCTTAGTTCCCATTTTAACTGCATCTAATTGTTGCAGCTCAAGAAAGACACAAAAACTGCACGAGCGGAAAGCAAAAATAAAAACGATTGTTAATCGAGTGAATAAAAAATACAAAATCTCATTATATGATACTACAAACATCGTTTTTTCATTATAAAGATTAAAACTTGGTAACGAAAAGTTTTACATTTAACCCCACAATATTTTTAAAATTCTTCGAAATTTATACATATATGGTCATGGCTTATGCTCCTTTATGAATACACCATCCGGCGTTTCTCATTATTGTAGAAAAATGCGGATACAGGTAGCAAGCTTATTTTCTTGTGATGCCAATTATAAATTTGAAACCGGACATCATGAAAGTGCAAAGTCGCATTATTAACGCGGCGCGGTGCAGTTCAACTCTTCTCTCTTCGCCAGAAACGCTGCAAGGCAGCGGTCAGCAATGCAGCATATTTTTCAGTCCCATTGGGTTGCTGTCCGGCTCGTCCGATCACACAGCTACTACAGGACCACCGTTGTCAAGAAACGATTCGTTATACGAGGGTGGAGGTCGGTCGCTGTGCGAGGACAATGTGCCCGTGCGATGGCGCTCGTGTTCCGACTGAATTCGAGCGTGATGCCCGTGTGGGGTTGAGATGGGCAGAAGCGTGACTTGGTGCAACGGAGTGGCGCCGCGCGTTGGCGTCATCGGTGGCGACTGGTACTTCTTCATGTGCCGACGCCGCCGATAAACTTTGTATCCCAAAAAACCCAACAGTACAATGAAGAGAACTGCGCATGCGCCAAGTACAACACCAATCACCAATCCATTGCTTCCCACCGAGTCGTTGTTGTCGGCTTCGGTTGGTGGCACTTCATCAAGTGGTTTTTGTACTGTAAAGAAAAAAGGATTATTATGAAGCAATATATGTTCGTAGAAATATTTATTCCTCCTGCTGGCATATCAATACGTATGGATGACCAAACGTCAGAATATACCATACAACAACACAGATCGACCAAAACACATTTGCCCGTTATAATTTTTGAACATTTTTGGTATGTTCTATTATTGGTGAATACAGCGGGCTAAAATAAGTAAAAAGATAAATCAAAGGTATTAGCACAATTAAATGAGGAATTTCTGAAAAAGCGTCGAATGGGCGAATGAACGAATTAAGTCACGCCGAAACTTTGAGTGCAAGCAAAACAGAACAATTCTCTCTCGGGTCGGTGAGAAAGATGCCATGCGAATGGTGGATTGAAATCTGCTGGGAACCACAGGCACAAGTATGTGTACTAACAAATGTTGCTACAGAAAATGCTTTCTCTACAAACAGCGAACGAAGGAATCTTAGAGATTTGAAAAAACGCAATAAAGGGTGGAAGCGACACCACAATGACGTAACAAGATATTCGTGAATTACTTCTATGATGTCATAATAGCCAAACAGGTTAGTGTAATAATAAATGAGTACATTTGTCCGTTCATTTTTAGAGTTGGGTTGCAATTTCACCAATATTCCTTAATATCACTGGCACCTGGCTCGAATCGATCACTAACAAATTGGAACAGGCGGTAAAATAACTTAGAACATTTTTCAACCTTTAGAATGTATTCGTGATTTAAAAATCGGCTTTTTAATTTCGAAGCGTGATTTAAACCACCGCAGTTTTTTCGCGGCCATTCGCAGAGGTGGCCTGGCGACTCGGATTACCGAATAAACCCAAGGCACAAAATAATAGGCTTTGTGACGTCAATACCGACGCTTTTTCAAACGAAAATTGGTTCATCCTCGAAAATTTGGTGGTTTTAAGCTGAAAAATCGATTCCTTTGACAGAAAGTGCCAAAACAAAATACGTTGTTTTTATTTCACCTGGTTCATTTTTCTTGGGAGGTGCTACGTTCTTTGGTGTTCCAGGTGGGGCAATTGCCACTGAAGGATAGTTCCTTGGAGGGTTGGGGATGATGACTTCTGGCTGCTGTGCATGTTGTCTTACTGTGTTGTCGTGAACACTGCTCGTGTCATCTTTTTGACCAACAATCACTTTGTTGTCAACTGAAAATGAATGTGTTTCATTACACTGCGTAACTAAAAAATACAAGATAAAACTTTCTTAACATTTTAACCACAACCGACTATGTTTTACATATTTGATTTCGCGGTAAGAGTTAAAGCTTTAAGCGAAAGACTATCCAGTACAGCTGTATTCAAGTCGAAGTTTGCTTTTATTGGCGGGGATTATCCGTGTAAAGTTTGTCGATGCTTATTTGACGCACAAGTTAATCACAGAGGGAACTTTGAGAGGATTAACATGCATAAACAATATTACTATTATTGTAAGATATCTCGACCCATTAATGTTTTATTGATGTCTATGATAAATCATAAATTGCATCACAACCAAATTACGTCACAATGGGAGTTTGTGTTACCATATCTATACCCGACCGCGTGTTAGAAAATGCTTCCTTTTTGATTTAGTCACCGTACAGTCTGCAGCACAGTAATTTATCTGATACCGTGTATTTTCCGTTCCGGTTCTAAAGCCAAAGTTTGGTGAGTGTAATTGTTTACTATTTCATACGTACACCCGTCAATTATTGATTTTGGTCCCTTTATTTTTAATTTACAGAAAACCGTATCATCCCTCCGTATCATCCCCACTGCGTAACATCTCCGTCCATATCGTCCCTGTCCCCTCCGTTCCGCATCTGTAACCGTTTGAACTCTGATCGCCAATTATAATTCGAGGACACAAACTGTCTGTTCTTTTATTCGATACGAGTTATTTTCAAACCAAAGCAACCCCGTTACTCCACCCGCGGAAGTAACATCGTTTTCAAACTGAGCAAACTGATCAAACCCATCGTAACCGTACCTCTCGACCATGGATAACCAACCAGAACACCGCGTAGAACAATGGCTGGACAACATTGAAGAAGCCAAGCAGCCAGGCATTGAAGAAGCCAAGCAGATACCAGCACCACCTAATTCAACCACACCACTCGATGAAAAGCACGAATCAGTAAGTGTTGTAAGCACTACAAGCTCGATGCGCAGCTTTAAGCTAAAAGATAGCAAGGTAAAGCTTGAACTTGCTAGGCTTGCGCGACAACAAGACTTAGAGAGAAAAGAAGAAAGCAAGCTGCTCGCTGAAGCAGCTGAAAGAGAAAGAAAATTACAAGAGGAACTCGCCGACCGTGAATCCCGGCGAAAACTAGAATTGGCTGAAGCTGAAGCTAGGGCATGGGAGGAAGCATCCATTCCTGAGGCCAGACACAACGAAGTTCAAACCCGCCAATATGCTGGCTCAACGACACCGCTTCTAGAACAGACTACATCCACTGAACAATCACGCAACGAGATAACACCTACCACAGCGCAGCTACCACAACGTTCTACTCTGTACGCCCCGCCCGTTGTGCGCCCTAAGGACAGCGCTCTGTCACATCTTCCCTTAACCGAACGTCTTTCGCCACCGTTTCCGTCCGACATCCGGGTGAACGACGAAAGAGAACACGTGACAACACAGCATCAGAACCGACCGTCCCGATATGCTGATCGCTCCCCAATGCGCAATCAACAACGACGTACACAGCTATCACCGACTCGTATCCGACGAGATTCACCACTCCGTCACGTAAATCACCAAGAGGTAGGTGAACGCTTTCTACCCAAACCAATTGTACAAAAATTTAATGGAGATCCGATGGACTACTGGTCCTTCGTCAACCGATACCAGCTACATATTGCCGACATAGTAGACTCATACGACCTAAAATTAGTATACCTACTCCAACATTGCACAGAGCCCGTCTGTGAGAAAATTAAGCATAACTCCGTAGATAATTACGAAAATGATGGCTACGAAACGGCCATGCAAGAATTATTCGAAAGATATGGCCAACCCCATATAATAGCACGACGGTGCGAGAGCTTGTTGCAGGAATTCCCGAGGGTGCCCGCAGATGACCCCGAAGCGCTGGAGAAATTGGCCGTTCTGCTCCGAAACTGCTGCGCGTCCCTGGAAAAGACAAGGGTAAAATCGACGGTAGACTCTGTTGGCTTCATATCGACGCTGGTCAACAAGCTGCCATTGGAACTGAGAAAGAAATGGATATCCAAGTCGCTGAGTATACAGGACAAAACAGGTGCGGTAGCTGTTTTTAAAGACTTTGCTAACTTCGTTAGAGAACAGAGTCGCGAAGCTAACTCTGTGTATGGAAAGTGTTTACTGCTAAAGTCCACAAACCCTGTAGTAACTACCGCACGAAAACCGAAAGTGTCGGCTTATAACGTGAACGTGACTGCCGAATTTCCCACTGCTGCCGCTCCCACTCCGAAACCGTCCGGGCTGCAGTGCCCTGTCTGCAAGAAACCACATTTGATTGGCGCCTGCCGCGACTTCAAGGATAAATCGTACGAGCAACGTAAGCGCGTAACCCGGGAATGCGGCCTATGCTTTAAATGCCTAAAGGCAGGCCATTCCGTGCGAGAATGCCCACATAAAATCAAATGCAGTGTAGAAGGTTGCACCGGCAACTTCCACCACACCTTGCTCCATGACCCGAGATGGATCATCAGACCCGCAGACCGAATTGAAAGCAACACGACCGTTAAAGCATGCATGCACTCGCTTAGCGCTAAGAAAAACACCGTGGTACCGACTTCCGCATATTTAGACATTGTCCCCGTACGCGTTAGAAGCGGAGGCAAAGAGACGAGAGTGTACGCTCTTCTCGATTCCGGAGCGAACCGCACATTCTGTGACCGTCGACTGGCCGATCAGTTACAAGCTACGCCGACTGGTCGCGCCGCGAACTTTGACCTGTGTACAATGACTACTTCCGAACCGATCAATGTTAAAACGACTTCCGTCTCGTTAACTGTTCTTCCGCTTGCTGGCGGCGAAGAGCTTAACCTGCCCGACGTTGCGCTCATTAAGGAAATTCCCGCTACACCGAGCAAGATTCCAGAGCGCAATAAACTGAACCGATATAAGTACCTTCGTGGAGTGGACCTGCCACAAATTCCCGATGGTGAAGTGATGCTGTTGATCGGCAACGACAACGCAATGGCACACCGGTGCCTGGAAAGTCGCTTCGCACCAAATCCACGCGAGACGCCTGACGCTATCCGGACCCCCCTAGGCTGGCTGTTAAAAGGACCGTCGCTGGACAGCTTGCCGAACGAAGAGGGTGCAGCCGGATTCTTACTTCAAGCCACAGCGGGCTCAGGAAGTGACGAGGCGATAAAGGACTTACTCATCAATGACGTTGGTGATGTGTTCCCCTCCTCCGATACTGCTGCAACCGACGACGTTGAAACATTGATGTGCTGGCTTCGAAGCCACAAGGAGGCGTCGGAGTTTGGCATGAAGTACTCAAAAGAAGACGTCATGGCTTACGATATAATGACGCGCCGAATTGAAAGAGTTGAAGGCCACTACCAACTTCCGCTGCCATGGAAAGACGACAGCACCGTTTTACCGGATAGCCTGCCAATGGCAAGGAGCAGACTATCAAGTTTGAAGAAGCGACTGGCGAGAGATGTCGATTTTTCCGTAAAGTATACGAAATACATGACGATGATGTTGGACAATGGGTACGCAGAAGTAGTGCCAGAGGACGAAGTGAATACTACCAACAAGTTATGGTACCTCCCGCATCACCCTGTAATTAACCCAAAGAAACCAAGTAAGGTTCGTATCGTGTATGACTGTGCGGCGAAATGCGAAGGACAATCTATAAATGACAAGCTGATGAAGGGCCCTGATTTAGTGAACCCGCTGGTAGGGGTGTTGATGAGATTCCGCAGAGAACGCGTGGCTATCGTATCCGACATAGAAGCAATGTTTCATCAAGTTCTGGTTGCCCAAAAGGATCGTGACGCTCTGAGATTCTTGTGGTGGCCAGGAGGCGACCTGACCAAATCACCCGTTCCGCACCGCATGAAAGTGCACCTGTTTGGCGCCCGCTCGTCACCGTGCTGCGCAACTTTCTGCCTGCGCGAAACTGCCAGAGAATTTGGCAAGTTTTTTCATCCACAAGTGGCCGAAGTTGTAAAGAATAACTTTTATGTGGACGACTGCCTCGTAACCGCCGTTGATGATCAAGCCGGCATCCAACTGGTGAAGGATTTACGTAATCTACTTTCAATGGGTGGCTTTAAACTGACGAAGTGGCTATCCACTAGTGTCGCTGTGATGGAATCCGTTCCGGCCGATGATCGAGCAAAGGTGATTCAAGATATTCCGCTAGGAGGAGAGGTACATGAACGTGTTCTGGGAATCAATTGGTGTGTCCAAGACGACGAGTTCAGATTCGACATCACTATCCCGACAAAGCCGCTGACACCGAATCACCTTCTGAAAATCAACCCTACAATTACTCCGCCACCGACAGTGACACGTAGTACAGATTGCTACGCCCGACGACGCTACCGAGTTGTCCAGTATCTCGCTGACGAGTTCTGGAAACGCTGGATCCAAGAGTACCCTCGATCAATAATCTCTCGACAGAAATGGCACGAGCAAAAGGACAATGTTGCTGAAGGAGATGTTGTACTCCTTGTGGACAATTCCGCCCCTCGAGGACAATGGCCTCTAGGCCGCGTGAACAGCTTGTTTCACGACAAACATAAGATCGTTAGAAGCGTCGAAGTGAAGACTGCCGCTGGGTTAATGAAGCGGCCTATCGCAAAACTTTTGCGTGATCGTGAGCGAGCGAGAGAGGAGCGCCCCATGACTTGGCACGGCGTTACGCCTTATTGTATATATTGTGTATATTTTTTTTGTTTTTTATTCTTCGTTAAAAATGTGCCTCGAATCTTTTCTTCGTGTAAAAAAATTGAAACTGCTTTGATGACGCATTTTTCCATTTTTGGCGGGGGAGGATGTAAGATATCTCGACCCATTAATGTTTTATTGATGTCTATGATAAATCATAAATTGCATCACAACCAAATTACGTCACAATGGGAGTTTGTGTTACCATATCTATACCCGACCGCGTGTTAGAAAATGCTTCCTTTTTGATTTAGTCACCGTACAGTCTGCAGCACAGTAATTTATCTGATACCGTGTATTTTCCGTTCCGGTTCTAAAGCCAAAGTTTGGTGAGTGTAATTGTTTACTATTTCATACGTACACCCGTCAATTATTGATTTTGGTCCCTTTATTTTTAATTTACAGAAAACCGTATCATCCCTCCGTATCATCCCCACTGCGTAACATCTCCGTCCATATCGTCCCTGTCCCCTCCGTTCCGCATCTGTAACCGTTTGAACTCTGATCGCCAATTATAATTCGAGGACACAAACTGTCTGTTCTTTTATTCGATACGAGTTATTTTCAAACCAAAGCAACCCCGTTACTCCACCCGCGGAAGTAACAATTATAATGTTTAACTGTATACAGTTGGTATATGGTCTGTAAATTTACTTTGTGCGTCCGCCCTTTTCCTGTGACTTTTTTATGGTAATTTATTATCAGCTTAATATTTGTATAAGAAAGACTGATGAAGCCCATTTAGGCAAAATATCACTGTTTTAAAACTTTTGGGAGTCGTAATAAGCCATTTGACCTTCGGAATTTACCCAATGCAGTGTGTATTTGTTAAAGTGTTATATTGGAATAGGTTCTTGGGGAAAAAAGACACACGGTAAAGGCTTAGATAAATCCAAGTAACACGTATCTGACAGCTTGATAAACGAGCTAGCAAATTAGGGCCTCTCTAAGTACGCATAGGTGGAGAAATTAGTTTGGAGTATATCCAAATAAGGCAACAAAAGAAAGTGTTCAATGCAATCTGCAAGTTTAATTTGCTTGAAATAATTATGTTGGCCAAATGCTTGCCACACCACAACTAAGGTATTACGAACGACAACGAAACCATTAACACGCAACGAAACCAGCATTCCACTTTTAAACCTACAAGTTCGACCCAAAGGATATCAAAACTTTCAAAAAAAAACATGTTAGAATTTACTGTTACTTGAATTAACATCATTTAAATAAAAGCTAAAGAGCTGGCAATACTCAGATAAAAGGATGCCATAGAAGATACTTTGCAGCTGTGCCAAATTACCGCGACTCGGACTATCTTAGATGGCACGTTCGTGCTATGAAGGGCAAATAAAAATCGGAGAGCTGATTTATTGATGACCGGCCGCTGTCTAGGATTGATGGCCTTAACGACAGAACACATCGGCTACAAACGTGGTGTCCGCATCTGGACATTTGAGCAATTTATACTCCCATGTAAGTATAAGGCAGACGGCAATCTTTTTAAAATGCCTCAGTTGGTATCATTTTCACAAATAGATTATACGTTATCGTTCTTTTTGTGTACCAGTCGGAAATCAGTTTTCTGAACAGCTTCGAAGTTAAGTTGCACGACATGGGCTTTAAAGCGTATAATTTCGCGTCCGCTGTACGGTAACTTTATCTTGGTATGCATTGTATAAATCTGCAATTTTTCCAGCTAATCGAATTTTGCGGTTACATTCGACTCGGCTAATGTGAAAATCACCATTTCCAGGTTGAATGCGCATTTCTTGCGTAAAAAGGGCATTAAAAATCAATTATTACCGCAGCTGCGTTGCTAAATAAAGCAGTTATGGCCCAAAACATTGAGTCTAGATATCGAGGAACTTATCCTCAGATTAATTGAAAAATGTCCTTAAAGAATTTAAATTCGAAAGAATCTATAGGGTTGATCGAACAGCACCGCGTAATAGGCGGCCATTTCAATACTTTATAGGCGTTAATGCGGACAAGGTTACCGTCACCTAATCCGGAACACCGGTGTGAAAAAATACTGGCCAGCAGATCAAAGGGGTTGCCGGAATTCCTGACCCAGCTGACCAAAGGGT
>CH001992.1:1024689-1063434 GCA_000149265.1 Ciona savignyi
AGGTAGATCAAGAGAAAATAGTGGATCGGGTTACATGCCAAGAAGCACTTAATATTGCAATCGTGTAATTTAATACAAAGATATATCGATACCTGGGTAAGTATTTGGCACTTAACACTCTAATATTGGATTCAAAACCGGATATGAGCAAAGATAGCAAAGTGGCATTTTTAAGTCTAGTCAAAGAATAAAATGCAGGTGTAAGCCTTGTCTGCGTATTCTTGAGGTCAAAGTTGAAAGGTCGGTGCACGCTTAACGCTAATGGCGCACCTGTGAATAGCTTTCTCCGATTCAAGCATGCAAAACGTCGCACCGGGGATAACACGAGCATGGAAATCGATTTACAGGCGGTTTATTATTTCTATTTTACCACCAATATCTCGTCTTATAGTTCAAAAGTTAAAATTTGGTAAAAGTAAAGTCCAATGTCATAGTTTATATGTTGCAACGACGCTTTGGAAACGGCAGCAATTCACCCTTTAACTGTAAAACAGCACCTAATTACAATACTCGATTAGTCGACGCAAAGAGAGAAAGTAGCTCATTATAGAAAGGTGGCAAAACCAAAGAACTCAGCACTGTGGTTCCATGCACCAAGAGTTCGGTCTCTGTTCAACGAATAAACGTTACGGTTGGGTGAATGAAGACTGCGTTGTTATGGGGTAATTAATGTGTTTGTTCAGAAGAAGCGCAGTATCCAGCAGTAAACATGCCTATGAATCAACATTACGTACGTTAATTATAAAATGCATATTTTCCTATCAAATTTAACACCCCCAACGTTTCTAACTTTAGTGAATTTGACATTGAGAAATACGCCGTCGGTGGGCGCAACTCCACGGGATGACAGGGTTAAACCACCGAAATCGATATTTTTGCCGAGGAAACCGAGGTGTCGAAACTTCACATTACATTCCGAATAACTCGCGAAGTATTTAATTATTAAACAATTTCGGGTCTATATTGATTGCCATTAATATTGAACGATTATAGATTAGTGTTGTTGTAGTGTTTTTAAATACTGACAAAGAAAATATAAACTGAGTGGATATTTTTAGACTTATCGCTACAATCGAACCGATAACCTATAAACAGATGGGTCTAGTTTTTAGGTTAAGAGTATTTAAAGAAGTAAATTTCGACTTGATGAATCACAAAATCCATTCAGTGCAGCCTTTCAGTACTATCTGTACTGTAGGACTCCAGATCGTAATCTGATCGACAGGAAGCTGTGTGACGTCACAATGACGTCAATAGGAGTGTGCTGCTCAACAAATGTGATGGGATTTTTGCTTTTGCTTTGGATTTCGGAAAGCGTGTTTGAAGAGCACATTTGAAACAAACGACTTAACTTTGACACGAGGGATATAGTTCAGGTGCACAGCATGTAACTGAATAACAAGGGAGGAATAAAGACGCACCACAAACCTGTAATACAACCCTGTTACTGCGGAAATAACTCAACGCTTGATCTCTAAAAACATGGTCTGCTGATTACCAGAATATGGCTTTAACTCTTTCTTATGGTACAAAAAAGACAACGAATAAAGAAACTTTTTTTAACGAATAAGGCAGGATACCACCCAATTGCTTAGCAGGATAACACTATACAACACATTTCAAAAGCACTTTGTACTTTGTATGTTTTTTGTCGCATATGATGCAAGAGTTTTGGCAGGAATATACTTTCATCAAAAAATCACATCGAAATATTTTACAGCCAGGTTGGCTCGTCGGAAACTTATATGCTTGTTACGTAGTTCAACAGGTGCGAAGTGTCAATTTAGACTACTGGCCACCATTTGATACCTGGTGCTGTGGTAAGTGCACGGAGGGATCACTTGTGAACATTTATGGAACACTGCAAAGTGCCTTCTTCAAATATAATAGCAAACGCAGATTACTGTAACTATATCTTTCATAAACGCTTTAAAGGGGCGGTGGCGTGAAAACACACGACGTACGCGCTGAAATAAAATCACAAGAAAAAGTAGAGTCCGCAAAAACTTATTTTCGCCTAAAATGCAAGGAGTAACAGGTGGATTTCAGGGTACACGCCCTGGAGACAACACAACGCTGGAAATGAAAAATAGCCACAGCGTTTCTCCACCGACGTGGCATTGAAAGATAATGAAGCGTATTCTAACGTTGATGGATCTAGTAAACATCAATGACAATGCAACTGCTGTTAAAGTTTAAGTTCTACACTACTGAAAACTGTTTTCGGGTTGAATTTATACAAAAATCTTCTCTTTTGCTCGAGCATAATATGTTATTCCGATTATTATATTATTTTTCAGGTCAAAAATCGGCACGTTGTGGAATTTATCTACGTCAGCCAGCAGTAGCGGGAAGGCGACGTTGAAACGCGGGTTAGGCACGTAAGACAAACACAAGGATGGGATTCGATTACCACATGTTGCCTCTGTGAGCAGATAAATCATTCGTTGAAGAAAATGGGGAAAACTATTCGACCAAGTTCAAGCAGGACAAGGAACAAAGAAATTCATCTCCACATTTTTTAACTTTTCATTAATAACTTTCTATGAAAAGGGTTGTGCAAATTGATGTTTGTAGAACGTTTATTTACATTAACCTGGTATTGTTCGAATTTCGACTCCCGGTACCTGGTAGGCTTACAGGCTACTGTAGGCTACATACCATTACATGCATATGTGGTGTGCTAGCATTTACAGTTAAAACCGTCGTGGCACGTAAGTCACAATTATTAAAATTATCATATTATTCAAATATTGTTAGTCGCAATATGCAAATATCCCTGTTTCCGGAAACAATAAAATTCGGATAAAATATTCCGGACAGTTATTTATGGCTCATCTTTTAAGTACCTTATGTTTAAGAGCATTGCAAAAAATAGAGAAACTATATTAATACGGGCGCGCGCGGTATACCGAGGACATAGATTTATAAATTCCAAGAAATTTCCTTGAAATTTTATGGCTTTGTTGTTTACCCTCTCCATTTCGATGACTGTGGTCTGCCCATAAAAGTAAGGTTTAAGGGGAATCGATGCGATGGGCAAATAACAGGTATGAATACAATAGCGCATGATTACAGGAATTTGGCGCATTTTATGGAAACATATATTTGCTTGGTTTCCTGGTTCATTTAAGTGACAGGTTTTCTCTTTGAGTCGGTTACCAAACGCGTTCCATTCAAATATATAAAAGCTGTTCGCAGTTTTCAAGAAAGAATTAAGTTTGATGGATGATATTGAACACGATTTTTGACTCGCCTTCGTTCGTTAAGCCATTATAGACTTATATTGATAACCTATAACCCATCAACGTGTGAACATTTCTTACTTTGAGGTGAAATTGCGATTGGAGCAAAATAATTTATGATCAAAGATACACCTCCACGCAACGTCTGGGTTCTTAGTGTTAAAATTTACGTCTCAATGAGCAAGATTGCTCTATGGGTTCACAACCTTGTCATCGCCAACTTAATGCAGCCAGATCTCCGTCAACGGGACGCGGCTGACTTAGCAATGGCGTGGCGTTATTACTGGCCAAATGGTGAAACTAATGAGCGAAAAGCTCAATTCTGAAGGTGCGCGCTTAAACTAAATAGCCACTAAACAAACATTTCAAACAACTTTTTTAAGCTAATTGCTCGATATTTTTAGCAGTATTACTGGTTGAACAAAAAGTTTGCCGAAAAAGAAAGTGGTATGAAGTGTAAAGTAATAATAGGAAAATGGCGGATAATATATCAGGCGGCTGTGAGCAGGAATTCCACTTATCAAGAGCTGCTCAACATAACTGGTACATTACCATAACAGTTTTAAATCTTGAGCAATACGCTTCAATGAAGAAAACACAAGCATACCTTCAACTTCTAAATTCTAAAGTTTTATGCATAAATCTTTTCAGTTTTTAATCACAAGATCAATATTGAAGAATACAAATTCAGCTTATATAGACGATAAACACAGCATGGTGGGCGGCATCGACAGCTAATGGGGATGCAAAATTTAACAGCTAATATTAAAAATATAAAATTTAATTCTTTTGAAATAAACATGATATGCTGGGATGAATCTTTAGCTGCTCTTAAATGAGAAAATTACCCACGAAGCTCAGAGCGAGACGGTATTTTTTTGTCGACAGAAATCCGATTTATCGCAATGCAGGTGAAAGAATGGGTTGGTAACACAATCTTAGATTCCGAGGAAGGTCAAGTACACGGTCCATTTTACAGACCAGACTCCCAGGCTCTTGGTTTAAAAAACTTAGAATGCCGACAACGAAGCTCATTGGTCAAATGGATTTAATAGGACTGCAAACTACATGAAATGGAAATAACATAAATAAACAAGCAAGTTTTAAACACGCCAAGATCGGACTTATTGTATTGGGTTTGATATTTACAAAACTCCTGATGTTAAAAATTATAAATGAATTCTTATTTCTTTCTTTTTTATTTGGATTTATTAAGTCTAAGGGGGAATTTTGAATTATCCGCATTTTATTTTATTGGAATTTCAAAATTATTAAGGATATATACAGAAACAAACTAAAGAAGACTAAATCAATTTTTATTTTGTCTTTGCAGTTGAAACATGTTTCTCCCAACTTTTAAGCTAATTTACTGTGGCCATCTGGCTACTAAATCGGCCTGCGTTCTTGTTTTGGTCAGCAATGCAACGTCTTGCATCTGTAAGCAAGTGGACAACGCGGCAGCTTTAAGGTCGGTCTATTTTTAACGTCGAGTAATTTTAGTATACACAATTACGTTAATTTGGTAACAATTGACTCTTCTGCTTAGAGCGGGGGGTCTGACTCAAGTCCTTAACTTGATGGTTGGTAAATCAGGCATAGATAAGGGTTTGTTGAAACTAAAAACATGTTCAAGGGCAGTTGCGACTTGTGCGTCTACGACTTGGCCATTGTAATGAAACAAAAACCACAACGAAGCGTAAAAATCGGAATTTTTCGCGATGACCATTGTTTTGCCTGCACACAGACCCTCAACATCTGCCGGAGATTTTTGACAAAAGTGGACATCGCCCAGATGGCCACTGAAGCGATTACCTTAATAAACTTACTTTACAAAGGTGACATTATATATTAAACACAATTGTTTACACAAATTTGAATTAACTTTTTTTATAAATTAAAATTGCCCAGCTAGCGTATAAAACGAATTGCACCATTTACACGGAGACCCGAGCGAACACGAAGCTTTGGCCTTCTCGTATTCCAAATAAAGATAACGTAATGAAGATGTAATTTTGACTGGTTTTACACTCCAGTGAGAATGTGGAGCGAGCATGCACTAATCAACGTCAAGTTGGCATCGATTTAAGGCAAGCCGGAACAGACTATTGTGAAAAGCTATTTCACTTTGGCGAGTTGGTTCACTCCACTATATCAAACACCTAATTTTCGGAGGTGCTGGATAGGAGCTTCAACTAATTGACGCGTTTCTTGGCATAGGCTGCGATTTTTAGCATCATTAGACACGCTTGACGATTTCAGGTCACGTGAGCACCATACCTCGTTATGCACCGCCGACGGAGACATAATATAAAAGTTTAACTCACTGATTGGTGTGTCCTCAGGGTGCACCCTCAGTTCAAGTTTCATGTGCATTCGTGTGCAAACTCCTCCCTGGAGACTCTCGATGCCAGATTTGCTACCGTCAGATGTCGCTGCAAAAAAAGCAATAAGCTATTAACTCGGCCTTAAGCAATGCATATCGATTAAAAATGTTTAATTTGGTCTATCAATATTAAATAACATTCACTTGTACGTTTGATCTTATAGAAGTGTTATTGTTATGTTAAGATTTTTAAGTACAAATGCGGCCAGGTGCTTTTGTTTTGTTTAAAACAGTAGACAATCTAATAGGTCATCAGTTGCAAAGGGCTGGGTGTATGGGAAAATTGTTTCAAGATATCTGCAAGACCTGTTCCCATGACTAACCACTTGTGGTATCTCTATATCTGCTTTGTGCTAGTCCAAGCAGGCCATTACGGAACTACTGGTCACTGTGAAGCAACAGAGCGTGGATAAAAACTAGATTGCGACATAGCATTATGTGCGCTCTTTTAGACTTTTCATTACTTTTTAAGCGAATTTACACTTATTTACACGTTTTCATTGGTCATTTGTTGTAAAAAGTGTTTTATATTTTTAACTGTTGACCGATGTAGGCTTCTCACCGTGTGTCTGCACGTTTGTCGTATTTCTGGGCAGTACTGACATTTTTAGACAAACGTTTGTTTCCGACGGGTGGTTTGTTGTTGGTTGTCGCCTGTGGTTAGCTGTACCGGGCCTACTAGGCCAGCGAAATGTTTTCTACGCGGAAATGTAAACACTAGGGAACATCAGATAAATCTGCATCTTAAAACGCGCATTCTTGTATTATAAATCAATCACCAGAAAAATGTGGGAACTTAATGAAAGGTAATTCACATTATTAGAATAATTAAGATTCCTATCCATTTAATAAATTAATTAGCTGTGCAACTGCCACGTGACACACTACACGCATGGATGGGTTTGAACGACAGAAATTTCTGTTTGATCGGAAAGTTAAAAGCACAGGTCCCTTTCATGTTTGGTTGAAAGCTATTTAAAACAAGGCATCGATGGATATGCCAGAGCTGGAACGACAACTATACTACTGCCATGCTTTTAAACGACAGGTATTTTTAACAGAACACTAAAGGTTCGTATTATTTGAATATCGGTGGAATTTTTAAGTAACGTTTTAAAATGTTTTCAAATAATTATGCAGATAGCTTAGAGCCATTGCACAAAAACAACATTTTATGGTAAAATTAACCCAAGAAGCCCATAGTTGCCGGTAAGTGTCTCGGGTAAATTGACTCGGTTAATCGGATTTCTTGGTCCAAGTGGGGCCTGGAACCACAGGGAGTAGATAGGACTGTTCGAAGTTTTCTTAAATGGCCACACCGGAGGTATTACGTAATATAAAAGCTCTTGCACTACTAAGACATCGGTAAATTATAGAAGTTTATCACAAAACGAATGCTTCGTCGTGAAATTGGGATGAAGCACGTGTTGTGAATATTCGAACTAAAAACAAAAAGTGCTTAAGTGTTTATGGTTCAAATTACCCTACAAAGATTTAGGCGGTTAACCCAATGCAATTAATGTGTTGTGGCAACACTGCAACTAATGGTAAGTTCTCACGTTGTAATAGAACACCAACGCATCTACAGCTTAGAAGTGTTTTAACATTTACTTTGTGAACGATTTAAAAAATATGTTTCTATTGATAAATCAACATTTTTAATTCATGGACTTATTTAATTTTTGTATTAACACCCGGTTTCTTGTGGTAATAAAATATAACATCACTACTGGTATTTTGAGCCATTGACTCACATTGACCAAATAAAACAAGGGGATAAGTACACAAGAAGTTGGCGTCCAGCGTGTTATAGCTGGTATTAAAATGTATATAGCAGGTATTAAAAGCTAGATGGCAATGTGGCTGATCAGACTTTAGATAAAGAGTTAACGCCCGGAGGTTAAATGGATCAGATGAACACCTCGGTCAAATAGCTGAAAAATTAATATTTCAAACCAAACGTGTGACAAGTAATCAAATAGCGTAGGCAAAATGGCTCCGTACCGAGAGATGTACAAGCGCAGACACGTCAGTTTGCTTCCGCAAGACATGATGTGGCCAATGTGAATTGGCGCAGAGAGCAAACCAAAAATGTTCAAACTCAGGGACAATGCGCGTGATTTGACATGACATATAGCCACATCGCACGCTGATATCAACGGGTCCTTTTCTGATGATTAATTTTACCGGAAGGTCATGGGGAGTTGACGAATAACCCAAGTTCATTTAAACAATTTGTTCATCTGCATTGGACAGGTGGAGAAAGCAGATTAGTTAAGCGCCGAATAAATCATTTATAGATTGGGATGCAAGCGATAAATATTCAAATCAATTATTCAAGTTAATCACTCAGCATGGAAACATTAATTTCGATTGTTTAAAAACAATTTATGTATTCACTTCTAGCATTATGTATGTGTATTAAACACTTAAGTTCAATAAAATATCTTTAGTAATATTAAATTATTACGTTTCTTTGAAAAGTTGTATTAAAGTTAGGTCAATTTAAAATCTCATTGGTATATTATTCCTCAATAACGTACGGACTTCCCCTGTTAGAGGCTAATAATGTTTACAAAAGCAACTTGGCAAATATGAGACGGTGACTCTTGACAATGTTTTTGTTCTGGTATTGTCTGTGTCGCCGCGTAATTTACATTGCAATTAGTGGAAGTCGTGGCCAAAAGAAGCATTACGACGCCTTAATCTTTAAAAAGCCATTGCGTTAACTTGAGTAATGACAGCCGATCAGCATGAGGTTGATGCTATCTCTGATACAGCGGAGTAAATTGCTCGACTGAGAGCAAATTCGTGTCCGCCCGGTTCTATAGTGCAGATGCTCTGAGCAGATAGCACGTTATCGCAGTACAAAATGCTTCCAAGGAACTGATAATTTAAACGAATTCAGTTATGAGCAACTTTCGGATTTATTACAAAGAGAGTTCGAGCGCTAATGCATCGGTTGTCTTGTCTGGACGAAAAATGTGTAAACAGCACGATAAAAAGTCAAGCCTTAATCAATGATCAAACGATTATACTCCAGAATGACAAGAAATGGCCAATGTTATTTAGGACTTGAATCTAGTCAAAATAAACTAACATAACCGGCTCAATTCTCCTTTAGCATACTTAGATACGGAATAATCGAGTTATGGGCGTGACAGCCTCCAATATACTTTAATGTCGTCAAATTATCGCTGTCTGCGGCTGGATTTAAATTTTCCAAGCTTTGATGAAATGGTTGTAAAATGGAACCGCGAGAGACCACCGAACACGGACAACAATCAAAACTATATAGAACAAGAAATCTTAAATTGTATTTGAAATGGTTTTAATATCAATGCAAATTGCTGCTTAACCGCCTCAATTAAATTAAAATCTAACATCCAAAACCTAACAACCTTAAAAGTCTGGTTTGATTAGACGAGCTTATTCATGTGCTTGTTTTTTCTTCTCTAATTTGCGTTCGGTGGAATGAATAAGTCATGCAAGCGACCTGACAATTACTTATTGCATGTAGCAAGTTGTATCGTAGAGAGACTACGGTAAAACGGTGGACGATCAATTATTTATGAACCTCACACGTTTTGTGCGGAGGAAACAAAATTATTCCGACATGCTTAATTTGAATATCAGTTCCAATGCGCCAATGGTATGCTTGAAGCAGAGCGCGTGCCAGAGCGCGGCTGTTATAAACTATCGACCTGGGAACTAAATTCGATTTTCGCTGCAAGCTAACTTTGTTGCTGTATTTTTTTGCTGTCGGTCTTTAGGTTGAATGTTTACGAATCTGTGACATGTTCCAAAACAATATTACCTTTAATTAGAGTTAATAACCATTGTAGGTACTACTAAATTGAATTTCAAAGATTTTTAACTCCCAGCTTTTTTAATCCCTATTTAGGAGTGACAGGTGCTAAAAGGGCGTGATAGCTTGTCTGGTGAAATAACGCAAGGATTGGGTTCGGGGTTTCAGACCTTCGTTTGTTGTTGGTGCTGCGGACTTCACGTCCGGGTGAAATCAGGTAAAACATATCAATCAAACGGACGAAATGAATTGAGGATTTCATCGTTTTAACTCCCATCACCAAACATTTCATGAGTCATTAAGTCATCACGTGACTTCATGCACCGCTGAATGCAGACGACACGCAGAGTTGGTGGGGCGAAGCATCGACCCAACGTGAACTAAACACATAACAAGGACAATTAAACCAAAATACGAAAGTCATGGGACAACTTGACACATGCCGACCGGCGTGTACTCTCAAAGAATTCGATAATAGCACGATTTCACAAACAGTGGTATTTAGGAGTGTATTGTTGTTGGGTCGTCAAGGTTTCTAACCAAGCGTTTAGCGAAATTTCAGAATGTTCTACGAAAAGACGGTTTCCTTCGAAATTGTTTGTTGTTGATAGAACCAACGTTGCACAGTAATTTTTGAATTAACTTATCTTTACTAATATCGATAATCCGTGTCCAAATCCCCAAGAAAATATATAAGCTACAGACGCACTTTTCACCCCGATTTTGAAAGGGTAACTTTTAGTACAAAAGAACTACAGTAAGTCTGCATTTGGCCACATATTACACTAAGCACAAACAACAATATGAATGCTTAAAGTCCGCAACCATTGTTGTAATTAACAAACTATATATAAGATTGCAAATCAGTGGGGAATGTAGCATTTGTTCATCTACTTTGAGTATTTCGTTCCACGCTAAGCCGTTTCGCGCAGTTTAACAAATCCGGGAATCTCTAGACCAAGCAAACATTACAGCTTCTGCGAATTAACTATTGGTTAAGCAAGAAGAACCATTTGTAAGCATAAAAAATGTTTTGCTTGACTACAGAGAAAACTGAATTTGGCACCCACATCGCTGAAATTTCGAGACAAGGTAGCTAAACAAGCGAAAGAGGACACTTTTAGACGGCAGTAACTACTTTTAGTCGGCATTTTCTGGTCGAGTGCAAGATATTCGGGTGGCGACGTAAGAACCAGCTGTGCAAAGTCAAAGCCAAGTTGTTTCCTTTACGATATCATTGTGTCAAAGAGTCCAACGTCGGAAATTCTCAAAAAAAAAAGTTTTCGCTCCGCTTGACTATGTCAGCAAATTGCAGATTTAAAAGGATTTCTAAAGTATTCTGACTTAAATTAGGAACCCTAGTTATTTACCCAAAAGAAAACAACACACTGCAACGCCGCCCAATTGATGCTTAAATAAATATTTCACTGTTAGGTATATACAGAAGTATTTTAAAACTTCGTAAAACCGTGATTTGCGTATCAGAGGCACGATTATACCTCGGCTAAATAAAACTAAGGGAACGTGATATTCTTTAGCACTTAAAATCAGAAATATTTGAGCAGACCCAAGTGCGTAACGTACTTTTATTTCGTCAGCCACAACCGGAGAAACCTCCAGGCACTTAACCGCGATTGTTCGTCTCGATTTTGTTTTCTCCCCAACGCCCAGGTGTGGGCGAGGGGGAAGCTAGAGTTACCCACTGTCTATCGACGCCTTCGACAACCCCAAGCTTAGGAATTTAAGGGGTGAGGGTAATAGCTAGTTATGAAGTGAGCATTGTTGATCTAGAGAAACAAGAACCTACTATCCTATAACGAAAAGACAACACCTTGGCACTATTCGTTGAAGTAATAAATTATACCGTTTGGCAAACAAACAAAACAGGTATAATCCAACCATAAAAATATTTTAAATCAACTGGTAAGGATCGTTATTTAATTATGATTCAAAAGAGCACTTCGGACATTTTGACAAGGTTTCCACACAAAAATGCCCACAAAGCAGGTTTCCGACCGGGAAAGCAAGGGCGAATCGCATGACTGCGCCCTGCTAGACAACATTGGGTTAAGTTACTTGATAATTTTGAACCCGGTAGAAAACAACCCAATCTACAGAGAATACTTTTACGTCGGAGTGTTATGGCGAACTTCTTTATTGTGACAAATTCAATTTTATGTATAGTTTATTAAACGAACTTGGGCATAAATATGTTGTTCGAGCAGATTCAATATTATGCCACCACTAATCCCCGAAAACAAAGTGATTCACAGTTTGCGTTCAAGGTATTTTGTGAATCACTAATTCCGCGTTGTGATTGGCCGGGCAACATGTAATGAATTGAAATGAGAGGTCTTGCAGGGAGGAAACATTTGGGTAAAGCGTTGTGGGATTTCTCAATTTACTTACCTTTCTACGACTGGGGTATTCACATTCAAAGTTGTTTTGATCTGCTATATTGCGCGTTACGCTTGGGTGTTACAAAGACAAAACAGTAAAAACATGGCGTTTTCAAACATTAGTCCCACTTAAAAATTCAACCTCAAACCGCCAGAGTTGAAATCATGATGGCGCATATAGAAGCGACATGTTAGGTGGTCTAACATCTGTACCAACAGGTTTTGGCCATATATAGATCGTCACGCCAGAGACCCGACAGGAGTTGTATATCACAAACACCGACCGACTGCGTACGTTACGCGTCAATTATTTTTTTATGCTTACGTGATTCGACGGAGAGTTATAAAATGGGAATGTGGATTGGGGATTACACGCTACCAACGCACGCACCGTTCCTACTTTGTAACATTCAATATCAACGAAGCGTTGCCATAGAGCCACAGCGTTGAACTGTTTTATTTTTCTAAGACAAGGTAAACCGGGGTGCGCTGGCACAAATCCTTTAAGAGCCTGGTATCACGCAAGCGAGTTAGACCACAAACGTAGCAGCCAATTGTAGCTCGAACCTGCCACAATTTCAGTGAACAACGGACTTACGAGCCCAACTCGTTTATCATTCTTATGCAAAATGTCAGCAATACTATAACTACATATACATCTTACAAACAATGGAAATAATTCAAACGATATGCGGTCGGGGTTTAGCGCCTTCTTTCTCTATTTTTCCGAGTTTATCGACGTAAAGCCCTCACAATCGGAAGAGAACTGTCAAAATACGAATCTCTATATACTAGAGAAGCCCGGCCAAACCCGAGATATCGTTTTACACAAAGATGCTCGCAACTTATATGGATTACGCTTTTAAAAATACATGAGCTGGAAATTGCGACAATGATAAATTACTCGCCAGAAAGTTGGCCTGTTTGGAAACACTATAATGACACTTGCGGTCACACCTTTCACAGTCGACACAATTACCTGGCGATTTGAATTTTGACAGGTGTAATACTCCAGCTTATTACGGAAAACAACTAATAACACTAGCGAAATATAATGGCGTTGTCATAATCAATATACAACCCATCTCATGGGGGTTGTATGGCCGCAGTAAGCTGTGCGTCCCATATACAGTCTTATTTGAATAATCCACGTGGCGTGCGAACATGCGACCGCCTTTCTTGGGCGTCACTACTTTGTGCCACAGTGCGGTGTCTGGGCAAAGTTCACTGTTGTAACCACAACAACGATAAAAATGAAATAATTTCATTTTTTTATGAATTTTAAAGTTTATATTGAAATCATCAGTTTTTAAAACAAAACGAAAGAATGACTTGGGAACTTACATATGACGTAGTACGTTTGATCTGGTTTGTACTCTATTCCGAAGGGCGACGGAGATATCTCCTGGAAGTAGAAAGTGTATTTCTTCTCCCGGTCCGGCACATCACAGGTGATGAGTCGGTGTCGGTGATCTCGGTTGGAAGCGTTGCATCTTTTGTAGTCCTCCTCCGATACCAGGTAGAGTTTATAATAAAACAGCTCCTCGCCCTCGTCCCTTCCTCTTCGCGGACATATGATGTCAAGACGATCATTGATGGCAACATGTTTCAACCGAGTAGGGGCACTTCGGAATCTAAATAAAAACACGATCTTGGTTATTTAACTCGAATTTTTACGGTGATACTAAAAGTTGTCACGCTTTGTGATAATATTGAGTATAGAACGCACGTTTGCTATTATAACATAATAGGTTATTTGAATACATTTAAACTTAGTTTACAAACATTTACAGTTAATGAATGCCACTTTTTGCGATAATTATACGGTGCTGTACTTAACAGATTTCGTGAATGAATTCACCTGCACCGACCGAACTATCGATGAGAACAAATGGCGATGAGGGAATTATTACGTCATAATCCAGTCGCCACGCGTGGGAATTAAAGAAGCGATTTTGTTTAAACATAAGGAGCAAGTTAATTACTTGTTTATATTTTACTTATTAAAAGAATAATTAGTTTACTTGGATTAGTGCCAATAAGTGACCGCATCGAATCGCATGTGTTACGGATTGTGAAGGATTACGTAGACGAATTAAACAAATTAAATAAAATTAGAGCTCTAGATTGCACAGGTAGAATGCCAAATGCTGGATTTAAATTTGCAGCGCAACATGTTGCACTCGTAGCAATATCTCTTTAATCCGCTCGGAAAACTTCTACCCATCGGAGCCGCAAGCAGCAGGTGGTTCGTTCGTCATGTTTATTTATGTGGAAAAGTTCGGACAGAAATCAAGTGCAACCAGAACCGCAATGACGCGCGGACGTGCTTATTGTATACAGATTATGTGGGGATATTGCCATTTCGCAGAAAATCAATCAAATCACCAGAAGTTCTTAATTGAACTTAGTACTGAGAGTACGGGAAACTTGATAATGTTTCTTGGGCAACTGTTGTTTAACGATTTATTGAAATCGCTGTTATTCGTACACTTAGACAGTTTCAATGAGAAATGATTTTGCAATTTACTTGCTTGGATACACTTGAACCAATTGCATTTTATCACTAATAAAATTTTCATGTCAAGCTTATGGCTTGTAATCAATACAACAGTCGATATTGCATTCCAGGCAATATGAATTTCGGTGGCAGCAAAATTACAGTGGCCAATGTTAAAGGTAACCGTTTGTATTGCCATTATTATAGATGTATGTCAGTGCAAGGAAAATGTTAAATTTCCTACGTCATCGCAATATTGCCTTAAAGTCTAGACTTTAAGTTTGTCGTGATGAAATAGCAGCAATTAGTATCAAGTGGTTGGAATTCCACATTTTGGAGAAACGATTTACACGCTTAAAACAACCAAGCAACTGATCATTCTACCCCATCAAGAGTACAAGACACATTTACTACTTTTGAAGTTAAAGTCTTGTTTAGGCATGGGTATTATATTGCAAAATGTGTCGATTAATTAGTTGGTGCCACACCACACATATTTGCGAGTCTCTCGTACATTCACAGCAGCAAAGAAATCTCCCCGATATTGAAAACTTGCTGGGTTATCTCACTCCAAACTTTTGACATGCCCAAGACCCGCTGTCAATGCGTGTTAAATTCTCAAACACACGTCAGAAGGTTGATTGTTTGACGTTATGCAGGCGACACCCCAAAGCCTTCCGCATTCTTCAAATTAAAATGTCCCGTGTTGGACGCCTGGTGTGTGTGGAACGTTGGATTAAACGGAGTTGTAGTCTGTATACGGCAACTGGCGGAACCAATTATAAACATTAGCATTAAAATTCGGCGTGTGGGCATGGTTAGTTTTGCTTCCTTGAAAGCTCTAATACACAATGATTGTTGCCAGAGAAATTCAGACGCAAAACGTCTTTGAGTCAGCGACTGGCAGACACTGCCCTGCAGTGTTTACAAATAAAATCCACTTTAAAATGCTTCCAGCTTTATAATCTGTCGACAGTGACGACTTATCTCATCTCAAGGGTTATCGGCGTGTTTTTAAAGTGACCTTCACCTTGAACGCCAATCAGCTGTCACGAACTGGTCGTAATATTACCGAGCACTTTCGTTGACACGTCATTGTATATGGGACTTAAAAGATTATATGCGCGTTCACTCGGGGGAGATCAGGGGATATCGACTAAGATATCAATACAGTTAAGATCTTTTTAACTGCATTATTTAACAGAATTTAAACAAGTACAAATTTTAGTTTACTGGTGCAGGCACACTATATATCATCTACCGCAAGCCAAGCGTTACATTCGACGTCATAATTTGATTACGTGTTCCAGCGAAGCGACTGCGGGTTCAACAAATTAGAGTGAAATTGAGAGTGATGGGACAGCATAGACCGTGCGTTATAAGTTCACGGTGTTCGTTTAATAAACTCGACTGCAAATCCGAACAGACTCTCCATTAATATCGCAACGAATGGCGCTTTGACAAATCCCGCGGATTTCCAGCAAGTCTGGTGGTCTTTATTCCCTATAATTCCAATGCATTGTATCACAGACAAACACAATGGGGTCGTATAAATAAAGACTTGGCTTTGCCGGAGAAGTAAGAACAGTTGTCGTTGAAGTATATTTGCCATGTTATATTTCACTCGACTTTGACGCTCTTCACATTGTATTTCTGTTTGCTTCCATCGATTCAAAGAAGCATGAAAATTAAATTTTCTGTGTTGACTACTAATATTTGAAGTAGGGGTGCGTGGGTGAGGATAGAAGCAACGGATTAAATCAATTTCAGGATCAATAGATGCCTTGTTCCGGATAGCTTTCATCCATACCATGTGGCATTGGGTTGACTGCATAGGGATATATCGTGGTGGGTTCTTTTTTTGATAGCCAGTCTATTGAAGCTTGTTTATACAACAATATGGCGGAAGCACCAAGTGCTATAAACCGTGGATGCCAAGTCAAAATATAAATATTCCAAAAACGAAAATACAACTGGGAGAAGGGGACTTTGCATGTAACGAACATTGTTGTGGGAGAATATAACCGTCACATGTGGGGGGAAGCTAATACCAGCTACGTGGCTAAATAGTTAAACATGGATCCGCTTCTATCTTCACCCATTTATGCTTAGGAATACCTGTGTTTATCATTGAGTTCGTGCGTAACAGTGGATTGGGCCGTCAAGCTACATTGCTCTTACGTAAGTGTCAACTGGTCTTTCCGTATTTGGTCGTACGAAATCGTTTCGTCGTTTAGGAAAATACTTAAAACAACACATACTATTGCAGCATCGTAAAGAATGTTTGTTTAACTTGTGTTTGAGTCGAACAGTGGGTTAAAGATAAAGATAAACTATTTTAAGAACACTTAACGAACAATTTGTATTAGCTGCTGTGTTGCATGGTATGCTTAGCTCATCGTTGTGCAAATGACGGCTTACATAAATTGAAGCGAAATTATCCTCAATTACCGCCATAAAGAAAGCACCTATGTAAGAAACTTTAAAACGCTAATTAAATACATCGCATCGTTACTGAGGATTTCGTTGAATTTCTAAGTCGAGCTGTCATTAAGCTATTTTTAGAAATAGAACAACTTGAAACTGGACATTAAAAGTCGCAACGGTGTGCTTAAACAGGTTGCTTGAGAGGTAAAATTGGATTTGGTAATCTAAGCGAAATGTACATAGGATTAGCGTACGTTGTGAGCTAAAACGGAAGCGGAAACCTGTGTTAAATCGGATTAGGCCAGCATGCCACGCTTCATTGATCATGCAAATTATGACGTCGTGTACGGCTGAACGAATTCAGTTTAGCATCGTCTTGAATATATTTAACAACGCTTTAAGTAAGCACAGTTTACTCTACGATAAAAGCTTTATTTTTATGTATAAAATAGCACGAGCTGTTACCAAAATATGTTGAATCAAAAGTTTCAAATTGTACACTGAACATGTCTGAGAAAATGTCGTTAAACGTTTAAATTTCCAGCAAAGTTAGCATCGGCAGCTCACATCACTGCCGATCTCTATAATTCATGGTCATTATCACAAGTACCACATGTCGTGAATTCTACTCGGGTATTTCCTCAGGCTTAAATATGGAGAGCTAGCCAAGTTGTAAACATATGTTTCTATAACTCGCTAATGGGTTTGTAAACTGGAAGTATTGCGGAATTTTGTTTGGGACAACATGACTTGTCGATATAACATCGGGCATCAATTCGATTGATGGAGATTTAAATTAGGATCTCTGGTATGTGCATTACCTTGATGTTATTAGGGGATGGATAATCGAGAACGAAAATGGACGATAAAAAAATTCTTGGAAGGTATAGTTCGTTCCCGAAACTAATTTTGCATTGGAAAAGATTAAAAAGTCGTGCCTGGATGTCATGTAGTTTCGTTAATTGAATTAAAGCAAAGTTAATTGTGATTATAATTGGATAGAATGGACCGACAAATTCAATTATGAAGATTCTTGAAAGATACGGCTCTTCAAATGTCACATTTCACCAAGAAACTGTTTTGTGTGAACAGATTGTCACAAAAATTGTAAGACAACCGGAATGCAAACATCTGTACACAGAGGGAAAGGATACCATTGATACACAACTTAAGAACAACAACCATAATCAATAGGAATTTTATGCCATTTAAAAGAGTAACACCGATAGATGGTTATGGTAACGGATCAGATTTCTATATTTTTAAAAGTTCCTTCGAATCACTTGATGCACACACCATCTTCTCGTTGCCAGTGCAACCCAGAAGTAAATAACCGACAATTACTGACATTGGACTTGGATAATTGGTCAGGAAAGCAGGTCAATCTTGTCTATACAAGGTCACCATTTTCAAAATAAGTGAGAGTTACGCCTTAAGCTCGAACTTAACTGTCGCTGACTTTCACGAGGACCACTGCTTCGAGTTTTATTCGGTCGCTTATTATGAGATTTGCTTTGATATTTCTGGAACAGGCAATTAACGTGTGATGAAAATAGCCGCACCACCGCATTTAAATGGATTCCACGCGCAATTATTCTTGTTTGTCGATATCGCACAAAGTATTACCAGCAAAGCGATCACGTCTGCTTCTAAGAATGCTTGAAATAATATGGAAAGGAGTGCAGAAAGTCAAAACAATCTCACTCTCCTAGAAGCGGAAGCATGTGCTGTTGGTGTTGGCTTCATAAACGACAATCAAACTTTATTCCGACGAAACTCGTATCGATATCTGGTTATTTAATAAACCTTGTGGTGTATTGGGATCTCGACGTTCGTTTATTTAAAATATTGTCTTAACCGTCGATATAGCGATTCACTGTCTGTAAATGTCCCACCCATTGCTTCAGTTAATAAGATTGCACAGTTGGTGGCTGTGCATTGCGTAGTGAATACCCAGCGCCCATGGTATATTAATTTTCTACTACATTGTCAGTGTTTAAAACTCCGTGATTGGATATTGACTGAGAACTATTAAAATGACGTTTCAATCAAGCATCGACGAATGCAATATATAACAATTAACGTCACCTCGAACCTGATTGGATTTAAATCCAAGTGACTGATCAAAATCGGTAACATAATGTGCAAGGTTTGTGCAAACAAATCTATGTTTCTACGAGAAACGGTAGCGTTTTTACTCAGCTGATTAATTCTTAATGTGTATTGACACATACTTCGGCAACTCCGTGTGTGTTTATTTCACTTAATTAGCTGTTCCTGTAAGAAGTTCGAACGTGAAGTGCGCTTGCATTGAGAGTGCTTGGTTCCCGTTCCTATTTGTCCCCGACCCTTAAAGACGTTAAAATCAATTGGCCAAGTGCCAGAAGGGTTCTTCAAAACAATTATTTTTTGATGTTATAATGGCAGACAAGCGTAAGCGCAACAATCCCTCTTGTTATGCAGTTCGGCGACAATTGGTAAAATTAATAGCCAATACAAGTCTACAAAAACACATACCGACATGAAATACGTTTTGTCAAACTTTAAAAAAGTGTTGACTAACACTTTGCTAACGCTCTAATATAAATTCCAAGATTAACATTTGACGGCATCGCAAATTTAATTCAATTTGCAATGATTTTGCGCGATATGATAAAGCTCCGAACTTGCGCTTTTAACAGTCTGTAAGCTGCACGTTGGGTTTACAGTATCGAGGCGTGTCAATCAGTAAATCGACGAAATTATATGAGAAGAGTATAAACAAAATGTTGCCGAACACCGTCGCGTATAAGAACTATTTCTTGCACGTAATAATTGCAGTTTATGACGCAGTCTTTGGACGCACGGGGCAATAATACGACTACGGATTGAGGTAATTGCGAGGTGTTTTCATACCTGCCCATCTAAAACAACTGCGCGATAATATATATTAGCTTGTCGCGTCTCGATACGTTGTTGCATTGCTGTGTTCTATAAGCTATTGCTCAATTTAAAACGTTAACTTCATGACTAATATATTGTAATCAATACATATTCTCTTGTGATCCAAATTATATATATAAATATAGTCTGAAAGAGTAGACCTATTTCACGTTTTACGGGAATTTTGTAACCCATTTTCTATTTTATTAGGTCGATCTAAAGGTCCATCTAGATTTTAAAGCGTTGAAAATGAGTCAGATTTAAACTTACATGAATCTTATTTTATCAGTCTGCCAGCAAAATCAGACTGTTTGAAATGAAATATTGTCTTACTCTGTATGATGTGGCTGTTTATTGATTGAACTATACTATGAGTTATACGGCTTATCTTTTGTGGTATAGCAAAAAATAACAACACAATTTTCGGGTTTTAGTGTTTTACAAGAGTTTACTAGAAAAAAATAATGAGATGGGAAATCTTTATCAGCCGAAAAGATTGACGATCCGTGCACGCCTATGTTGTTATTTAGTGTCAAGGTCGTGGGAGAAGTATGCGTTTACATCACTTCCGTTTAGACAATAGTGGTTCTAAACTGAAAATCTGCTGCGTGGACCCGACATGCATGCCAAAATAAACGACGCTGAGCCGTCTGGAGCGGGCGTCAACATGTCTGCGACACTTCTATACCGATGATGGCTTCTTTACAGCAATCGCGTGTTGATAAATAATACGGGGCCGCGAGGCGCAACGGGACACCCTACCATTGTCAAGTTTGATATGTTGCACATAAACGTGGTTCCCAGTCATAGAACGCTTGCGACCAACGGCGCCTGGAATTCACCCAGGATTTTATTTCTCGGTACCCTGAGACTCAAATCCAGATTAAACTGTGCAATCCGTGATGCAGATTAAACTGGTATAAAAATCCAATACTTAATTGCACGATAATCGGCGAGTGTTATGTTTCTCGCAATAACACGTATCAATGTCAAACAAGAAGTAGCATATGGCTGTAGTATATGGCGTAAATCCGCTTAATTAGCCATAGTAGAGCAACAGACTGTTCAGCCATTTGCTGCCACAAGTTCTAGTTCATTAACATTAGCACAATGAGAAACCAAACGAGGCCGAGGGACGTTAAACTAAAATAGATGAACTGCGCGTTCTGTCCTACAAACTTGAACAATGGAATAAATTCGGTAATGATTTATTTTTACTGTAAACGCAATAAGAGATATCGAGGTATTGATGTCCAATAAGCAAGACGGTCGGTCGCCGCATCATCTACTCCCAATGAAAACAGTATTGTTACATCACCTAAATACTTTTGTTGACGCAACGCGGTTTCGACGATTATTTGTGACTTTTGCATCGGACACGGTGCGTAATTTTATCGTTCCGGTTGATTGCGTAGAAAAGCACGATAACGAAATTAAAAGTAGAACACACACATCCCATTGAATATTATGGAATTAGTTTCTAAGCCACATAAAGTCTTTATTAAACCCACGCGAAATATACAACTGCAGTGTTTAAATGACGAAATACAGAGCCATTAGTCACTTACCATTACCTGGCGCTACATGTGAGTCACGACTTATAACTTAAAACAATATGGCACTTGGGGTAAAGGTGAGTTAATGATTGCGTAGTTACAGCGCACATCATAAACAAGGTATCTGTGCCGGTTATCACATTTGAAATACGTAGTTTGGCGAAGTCGAAAGGTATTGGTAAAATTAAGCGCCTGGCTGACACCAAATCTTCTGGATAACAAAAGTCTTGACTTAAAGGCGGGATTAATGATAATGGGATAAAACAGCTGATTTGAGGGCTAGTTGTTGGTTTATTGTGCTGGGCGGTATTATTATAACAAGAACCTGTCGACGGAGAGGGACTTTGAATACGTGCTCTAAGTGAAACAATACCGGGTCGGGTAATACAAACAAGATTGTTGCCCACGGCGTTCAGGGACCGACAACAAAGAGCTCTACACACACTACTAGGTGTTAACTGGTATTTTACAAGTCACCTAACTTCACTGACAAGCACATACAAGTGCTATGATGTAACAATTGAAATCACATAAACTCGTATGTATGGGAAGCAAGCACACAGGTGGTATATTCAGATTATTCACCGGTGTTTGTACAAGCATCAGTTGTAGTAACAACGATAAAGTGATCTCCGTACATTTCATTTATCCATACTGATCGGTAGGAATAGTCCATAGGATTGTAACGCGCCACTGCCACACAACAATAGAGAGATAACGACAGCTTACAGAAGTCGTATCTTGGCACGAAGAGAATAACTTTATGTCGCTTCTGGGGCTACTTTTAAATAATTGCAGTCTAAAACCGACATAGAAAACAAACTTGGCGTAATCTAGCATGGCATCGAAACCTTGCACAAAGCATAGGCGCAAAACATTCAGTTACACTTTATTATATTATTAAGTGTGATATCTGACAATTTATATTGTACTAACTAAATATATTGACAGGGTGATTGTACGAAAATCATGAATGAAGTTTTAACTTACAGAGGGTTAGAAGAGTTCCAATAAACCGGCTTCCTTGTTTTCCCTTCAACGGTGACACTTTCGGGTCCCCAGATAACTATGCTTAACACGGCAACAAATATTGTGAGATGATCCATTTTCACACTGAACATTCTACCCCAAAAATGCGGTGATTGTCCAGTCCAATAAAGTCTGCTTGTCCTCGAGCTAATCAATAGCTTGTTTGTAATAATCCGAATAAGATTGAGAAATTTGCTAAGTGTTATAGGCGGCTTTTCTAAAAGTAGAAAACTTATTGATTAGCTGGACTGCTACAAATGGTTGCACGCTAAATAGAGAACACATGGAATGCGCGGGACCAATCTGCTAATAGCCCGGCGTGGAGCTCGTCTCGCCGGGGAAAGCAGCTTGCTCGCCCGGTAAGCGTTATACCGAAGCAAGGGTACTTTCTTCGCAATTACATGATCAATGTTGGGATGCTTTCCGATCAATGTTAGGATGCTAAAAGAGCATCTTCATTGAACGATTTGCTTTCGAATGAACCAACGCATTAAGGGATTAAAACGAAGGAAATGTCTACAAGGTGATAGTACTATATATCGACCGCATAAGCACACTTGAACGGTGTGGTAAGTCGAAATGTAAGCAATATTAATCGACAGAAAATACAGTCAATTCAAACACTTCCTAATTTATCTGAAGTTTAAATATGAAATCTATACTATCTACGTTCACTCTTAGACGTAATATCCGGATATCAGACCTTTCTGTCATATGGACTAATAATAATCGACATAGCTTAAAATACCTATATTTCTTATATCTTATTTAAAATATACACGTTAGCCACAAGCATGTCCAACTGTGCCGCTGCAATTCGACAAACGTCTTCTGTCCAGCCTTGTTATCAGCCATAAAAAATCGCTACCATTCCCCTTTTTTACTTCTTTCTAGAAGAGAGCAAACGAACGCCTGAAGCAAAGAGAAAATTATCTTGCGACTGTGAACGAACAATGGAGCCGCGAGTCCTGCCAAGAATAAAGCTACCCGCTTACGCCCTCTGTGTCAGCTCTCTCACACAGTCTTTTGTTTTACAAAACGAAATATGAAATAAAGAATATCGTAATTGACTCATTGTAACCAATATAACTGACCTACGTTTGATATTGAGATCAAATGACGGGTATTGTTGATAACTAAGAAATGAATTTTAAAGCAAATTATAATATTTAAAAGTTTGAAATAATGTCAAATAATTAGTTTAGTTTATTGGATTTTGGACTATCACATTTCTATACAACATAAAAGTGTGCTTGTTGTAAAAGGCAAATGGGTATTTGGATTAATGAGGGAAAAGTGGTTCTGGCAATAACTTGAATTCAAGAATTTGACTTTGCTCAAGTATCATTTCGGATAACAGTCGTGTGTGCTTAATCAGGAAATGTTAGACGGAATAAATATTTTCTCGTCTTATCAGTTGTTTTTTATGTATTTAATAACGTATCTCTATTGGCACACACTTACAGCTCCCCAGCACACGACTGGTTGGCAACGTAACATTTATCAACCAAGTATAGTCAGTCACCGTTCTTCTTTTCCAAAACTACCAATACGACTTTAACAATTAACAAGCAACAATATCGTGACTAACAAAACACTTAATCTATACGTTTGTTATTTATATAATCGTTCTCTTTACCATACAACCTCTCTGTTGCTTTTAAGCAACATAACTATATGGTAAATATTTTAAAACGCGCCGAGTCTATAACCAGGCGTATTAGTTTGTAGAAAATAGATCGCGGATACGAATTGATCGAAAATTTTATTGATTTGGCTGCAGTTATTCTGAATATCGTTCTCAATAAGTTTTACGAGAAGTGCCCGATTTGTTAGTTTAACCTATAGAACGGTAGTTAGACCGAGTAACTGCGTAACTAGGTTTCTAGTAGCTATAATTCTTTAGTAAGTAAATATGTCGCTGATAGAATTGGAGCAAGAGCTCTTTTCCTTGGGTATTTGTATTATGTTGTATGCTTGCCTAAAATGTTGTGTGTTTAGTTCTATGAATTTATATTTGTTTCATTGAGTAATGTATTTTAACTATATTGTTACATATTTTGTCGAATATCATAGGAGAATAAAATTGTAAGAACCAACTCGTGTTTTGCTTTGCGGGTATATACTCTAGTTACACATTTGTACTTCAGATATATCTATAAAACGATACAGGCATTATTACAGTGCAATAGGGTTAATTTAAAATGTTTTTTTTTCGACATAAGTTGGGCTGGGTCGACAAAATAAGGCAGGGTTGTGATCCAACTTTTTTCCCGCTTTTAACCCGAATACATCGAACCTTTTTATCTTTCGCATCGAATCCTCATTTACATGATGTACCTGTTAGTCACGTATTTGTGCGCAAACAGAAACCGCACACAAATTAATTATCTCCGCCCCATGTATAACTGGCTACTGTTAAGATTCATAGGAACCCCGCCACCCTTTGCATATTAATTATTTATATGAGACTGGAGCGGGTTATGTACACACTACGTATCCGTGGCGGTTAAAACAACGGAGATAACAACTGGAATATTTACTCTCGATCAGACGGCTGTCTCGCGCTGCTATCGTTTAACAAAGCAAATCTACAGTTGTGTTCAAAAAACGTTAAACCCTCCGGTTGATTTCTAGGCCATCCGACGAAAAAAATCAGTTGAATTACGCAGTTTTGCGCATTTTTGATTTTTTATTACATTATTTGGATGATAAAAGTCGATGTAATATTAAGCAATAGAATTTATGAGTCCGCTTAAACCGCAAAAAATAAAATTCTCGAAAACGCGAATTCACTGAAATATTATTAGGGAGAAAATTTGCTTCTCGGTTAAACTTAAGACTTGGGCCTAAATAAGTTTAACAATAATGCCGAGGTGAGTGCAACCTTTTAATCTCCTCTTCAACTATAAATTTGCAGCGCGAAATCCGTAAAAATATTCCCGATGAAAAAAGATTGTAATCTGGACAATGCTGCCACAGTCATACACCATGGATTGAGAATTTAATAAGATGAACATTTTGCTGCAAAACCTAAACCCAATGTAACAATAAACATAAAATGCAGAACAATAGATTTATTTTACGATGATAAGCGCTTATAATGTAACTTGGGATTTAAAAGTCACACGAGAAGCGAACAGCAGCTGCAAAAACATGCAGAGCCATTTCGAAATGTTACATTAAAGCAAAAAGACTACATTATTACGGCGATAAACTTTCCTGAACTCAAAATTGGATTTTGTAAGAATATAATTATTTTGGGTCAGTTAAGAGATAAAATTATTTCGTATATAATTTATAGCGTTGTGTTTTGTTAGGAAGCATATATTCACGGACACAGCAGTGTAGTCTAAAAGGTAGAACGACAGTTTGTAAATGCATGTGTGTTTACGGCAATGATTTAACCTAAACATCTATCTGGTGCTAACTGGCTATATTAACCGACTAACCTAATCTGGGTTAACCAGAAGAGAGTTCATGCTAAAGGTTATCGTTTTATTGTCACACAATGACAACAAAATAAGCCAATGTCTTTAATACTTTGGTATTACCAGGTAAAACTAGTTGCGATGGCAATATTACATGGCATAAGGTTAAATGTACAAACCGACAACCAAAAAAGATATGTTGATCTTTATATTCTATTGAAATAGTTTTAAGCCTTCCGCCGAAGAACCATAATAAATAAAGCAAAGTTTGGGATTTTATATGAGCAGCTAAACTCATGCTAATGACCTTAGCCATCCATCAATGTTTGATCTGTATTTAAACCGGGCTGAGTTTAACATTTGGCAGGAAAAGATGAGAGAAATGTTACTTAGTTGGCAACTTGCAACGGTTTCGGCAAACCCAGCTTACATGATACGTATAAGTCTAATGATAAACACAAGTGCATGGATTACTGTGTTTATATTTGTTACACAAACCAAGAAAATATATAACGTTTACCACAAACCAAACCCAGGTATTTATTATAAATAGGTATAAAGTTCCAGTTTATATTTTGCATTCTAGTTCATATTTTGCATGAATACATATGTATAAGGAAGCAGATGCTTTGTTTATATACTTTATTGACATACAAGTGGTCTCTTCCAAGCGAATGTAAAAGCTAGCTAATTGAAGTTCAATGACTAACATAGCATCAACATAATTATTACCAGCCTTTTCAGCATGAATAAATCTCAAATGTTGTTATGCATAAGATAACTGTGTATTAGTGTGTTGTTACATATTGCAAGAGCTATATACGACATGCGCTGATGATAACCGTTTGTAATCCATCGTAAACTTGTAAATCATTGCGGTGTGGCATTATTTCTGCCGACGAATGTGAATTGGGAATAGTTCGTATCAAATTGCTCTCGTGTGAGGCATTAATCACCACGTAGCATATAAAGTGTAAGTTTTCCATGACTGTCTTGCACCAGCGGCTTACATTTTATTGCTTTGGTTTAGAACGTAAGTTGCAGTGCTTTGCATTGTCTTTGAATCAAACGCGGACTATTTTTAAATGGGTGCCAATTTTGAAGAGGAATTAAAAGTAGACACACCGCCTTGATGTGTCCGCGACAACTGGTATACACTCCGTTTTATGGCGTTAATCAACCTGTACAGTTCTGATTATTCGCCGTAAAGTATTTTTGGAGTAATTCCCATTCACCGCTATTTACCGTTTACTAATAAATCAGTCTGATGCAAGTTGTTTGTATGGCTACTTTTAACGTTGCGATAACTTTCGTCACATTTTTCTAAGACGTGACTCGACCAGAGCCACATAAACGTCAAATTTACCTCATTTGGATGGACTCGAATCATTTATATTAGTGAGCTTTATAGTTCCGCTTTAAAAGGTCGATTTTTTTTATATATATTTGCTATATAGAGATTTACGTTACGTTATACGTGGGGATTTTAATTTCAATTGACTTGTTACGAGAAATGTGACTTTTTTGACCGGCGCAGAAGAAAATTAGACTTTCTGCATGTCAAACCGTAATGTCGAACCAACACTTTGGTCACTGTTTCACCAGTATAACTATGTGCATTTTAACGTTTTTACTTTCGCATGAGCTTATAACTGCAGCAGGTATGTTTCTTATCATTATTGGATACACATTTGGCTGTGTGGGAGAAAACGAAGATTACCGGGAAGTTGAGTACATATTTGAACTCTCTTTCTTGTATGTTTTGGCACAACATGCAAGCACGTAGGTCGTGGTTATTCGGGTGAGGCTACATGACGCATTGACATGTTTAGTGTCTTTAAAATCGAAGGCTTCTATCAATCTAAATTTCAAATCGGATCCTCGAAACAGCTCTACATTGTTCCATTTGTGCTAATCGGGAAACACAGCAGGTACCAGTTTGTACAGGGCGTCTCTCCGTAGTTTTAATCTCATCAAAGCGGTAATTCACTGGAAAGCACATGATAATTCACTTAGATGCAGCAGGCCTTCCTTTCAGGTGTCCAACTGGGTTATGTGATTAGAATGAAATGTTGGTAAACATTAATTGATTTACAAGTCATTGTGCTGTTAAATCCTCAAATTGTTATTGTTAAATCCCCAAAACTTTAAAAATGGCCTTGTTTGTTTTATTTTTGAGAAATGCCAAAAAATAGAGTTGTGTGGGGATTATCCTAAACACTATATTTCAGGCGTAAAAATCAAGTTCGTATAATCTTATATTTGGTGTACAAACAATTACTATTCAAACCGAATCACGTCGACCTTTCGTAAATTATAGAATTATTATCCTTAATACCTTTCGCAACAAAAAGCTATTGTATCAAGTTAAGATTTGGGTTTACAGAAAAGGCCTCAGGGCGTTTAGGTGAAAATATAAAATCCGATTACATATACGAGTAAGAAAAATTATTTTACAGCTGGCAAATTATTGTGATGAATCTGTTCGATAGTGTGGTCTCAGGGATAAGGACAGAGGTTATTACCAGACAGGTGTGTAATTCCGGCTTCAACCTGGAAGGTTGGGTCCTTGTTAAGCCAATTTACTTTCGTTGTATCGATCCAGTTGATTTAAATGGGACGACTCTAATCTAAAGTTATGAGGCACATGTTGTCTGTAATAAACCCAATTAGTAAATAACTGCATTTTGGCTTAGCCTTACTTCGTTCATACGGCATTGATTTTTCTCAATTTAGAGATGTCTGTAATAATTGACATTGAAATTTGCAAATTTGCCTGGAGATGTCAATAATCTAGTGGGATCTAGAGATCTGAGTGCCGCTAGAGGCACAAAGTATAATCTATGGGTAAAACTTTATCTTTGGTTTAATCTTTTTCGAACAAAAATGCATTTTTGGATGATTCTAAAAGTTCTTCTTTTAGAATCATTATATCCTGATACATAGCCTAACTTTCTCAACAAGTAACCTCAAGTGTAAAAAAGGTGGTTGATAGACCGAAAGACGACAAGAGTTTTATGGATGGATCGTATTGTTTTTTATCTGACAAACTGTTGCCACCAAGTGTTGATAAAGAACCTTTTTTGTTTTTGTGTTAGTTTGGCGGGTGGTTCAATATTGAGCCCACACATGATTAACCTAAAAATTTAGACCAACGGTTTCAATTCCGCGGGGTATATCACATCTGGGTTCAATTCTGTACGACTTCAGTTCCGTGTGCTTT
Source organism: Ciona savignyi (assembly GCA_000149265.1). Classification (NCBI taxonomy): domain Eukaryota; kingdom Metazoa; phylum Chordata; class Ascidiacea; order Phlebobranchia; family Cionidae; genus Ciona; species Ciona savignyi. The sequence continues at coordinate 1,053,613 of CH001992.1, forward strand.
TAATCGTACGACCGATTAGATTAGTAGCTTAGTGCGTCATCTTGCAGCCGAAATGTTGCACATTCGAAACGGTCGCTCGCTAGCCGCTTGTGTCCATAGGCTAAACACTTATACCGGACATTGCCTGAACCCAGTGAGTGATCCAACAAACTTAAAGAACGTGTCAATCATATACAACACATTGCAATATAGGTAACCCGACGGTTGGCAAGAGATAATCTAAAAATTACCCGTGTGTTAAATTAAATTTGATCTTAAAATAAAAAGTTTATAATTTTCATAGATTTTTTAAAAATGAAATCCTTATCAAAAGAAATGACCCCCGCGACTGGCATATCTTGGCCAATTAGACTTTTAGCGTTCTACTATTATATTTTGTAAGTGGCAATAAAAAAATAGCTTTTTTTAATAGTTGGATTTGTTGTTGTTGAGCAATATACTTTTTTTTATAATCATATTTAGATTTTACTTGGAGAAATAAAACTAAATACCCCATATATAAGATATACTAAGTTCTTATTTTATGCCTCTGCAAGTTCTTGCATTATTTGGTAGGGTGTATGGTATATTCCTCGAGATATAGGTAAAAGGTTATATCCCACAATTTTCGAAAAAACATGATTCTTTTTTGTACTGTCAGGTCTGTCAAAAATCTCCATAAGGTGGTTTACCCTAAACTTTACCCTGTAAAACTGCATTCACATTGACAAACACCTTTAAGAATTTTTACTAGATCAAATATTTTGTTTCTGTTCATATGTGGGGTAAAGGCAAACGAACCATGGATATCATTAGGGTTATATTTTGGGGGTTACACTTAAACGGCTGGCGATCCGTGCATAAAGTTTATATCTCTTTTAAATCCCACTAAATAGACACACCCGCAGATTTCATTATGGTTTGTGTTCTTTCTTAGAACGTTAATTTGTATAAGGTGACGACTGTAGCATGTAAAGTTTTATATTTATTGCTACAACTTGATTGGTAAATGCTATTTTGTCAAAGCATAGCCATGCTAATATTCATTTTTATTTTATATTTTTGGCAGTGAATCTGCTGTATTAACCGTTGGCGGGAAAACTTAACGTTGCTATTCTTTTGATACAACGCACTTGGTGAATTTCATTGAACTCGAGGTAAACTAGAGAGTGTCAACCACGTGTTATCCGCCACTAAAATACCTGCTGTGTGTATACGGTATATTTTTCTTAATGCCAAAACAATCGGGTTTTTTTATATCTTAAATAAATTTTACAAAAACGTCAGTTGTGCTAATAGTCTTGGGTCTCAGGGGACTTTTCCTTAAGCAATTTTCCCAGAATTTTCGACTGTAGTTCCAAATCATATTAGCTAACACCACCAGAAGTTATGCCCATCTTGATTGGGCATTTTCTTTCGTATTATATAAAGCGGAAATGTGTCTGATTGCTAGTTTCCGGAATTTTATAAATGGGGGATTCCCAGAAAAAAGGTTAAAGATAGGTGTGGGACCCACACATATTTTTTTTTTGTATTTATTTATTTTAGTTTTGTGTTTCTACCTCATTTACACGCGTAAAAATATTGTATGTATGATTGGGTATGCATATTTTGTTTTGGGGAATTTCCCGAGGTTAACAGGGTAATTAAAATTTTAGTTATGTTTTTTTCATTTATGTTGTACATCTTTTAATTTCTTAGAAATATAAATTAAATATTCCTTTCTAATCAACGCCAAAATGCTTACACGAATTAGATTAAAGTTTACACAATAAAGTGAAAAAATTAGGCTTCATCGGAATGAAAGGTAACGATAATCACATTCAAAAAATCCTTTAGGAAAGTCCTGACATTTAAATAGACTGCCATGGCACGTCGCCCCGACATCTGCCAAAACGAATAATAAAATCGCAATAAACATTTGTCATTTGTTAGACAGCATGGTCTAGATATGCAGAAATCAAAATTTGGGTGATATATCCACGGGAATTCTCCTTGGACGTTAAAACCAAAACGGTATTTTTTCTAAAAATTTAGCTTTTTTTGGTCATAGCGCTTGAACGGCTGCTCAAATTGTAATTATATTTGGTTAAATGTAAATGCATTAGCCAGTGATTCAACACTTGAAACAAATAAAAAATTACCTACTGCCATGGCATGTCGTCCCGACATCTACCAAAAAGAGTAATGAAATAGCAATGAAAATTTGTCATTTGTTAGACAAAATGGTCTAGATATGCAGAAATCAAAATTTGGGTGATATATCCAGGGAAACTCCCCTGGGACGTTAAAAAACAAAACCTGTATTTTTTTTAATTTAACTTTTTTGGGCATAGCATTTGAACGGCTGCTCCAATTTTATTCAGATTTGATGGAATGTTGGACCGTTAGCCACTTCTTTGCCAATTAAAAGAAAGAAAACATTTACTTAGAGTAATTCCCTTAAACACGAAGATATGGCCATGATTCATGATTGTAACAGGCATGGCATTTTGAGGCGACATCTACCATAGAGGGGTTAATGGAAACGCAATAAAACTTTGTCATTCGTTAGACAACATGTTTTAGATATGCAGAAACTAATATTTTAGAAAATAAATTCTAGGGGATTCCCCTGAGACTCTAAAAAATAAAACGGTATTTTTGTCTAAAAAATTAGCTTCTTTTAAACATAGAGTTAGAACAGCTGCTCCAATTTTGATCAGATTTGGTGAATGGTGGTGCGGTAGCCGCCGCTGTACCAATGGAAAAAAATAAATAAAATACCTAGTGAAATACCCTAAAAATGTTTTGTTCCTAAATCATGATTATGGCAGACAACCTATCGTCTCGACATCCACAACAAAGTTTGTCAAATCGAATTGCAACTTAAAGAATTGTTAGATAACATGACCCAGATATGTAAAAACAGAAATTTATGTAACAAACCCAGGGGATTTCCCCGAAGCAGTGAAAAAATAAATCATTCTGTTAGGGAATTTAGCTTCATTTCACTACAGCGCTTGACAAAGGCTTTAGCTTAAAACATTTGTGTTGAAATGTTCGTTAATCAAAACGCTTATTTTTTTAACTACACATGGAAAAGAAGTTTGGTTTGATAACTATCTCATGCGTTTATGCTTGCAGAAACAAAACTATGGCAGTACGGTTAAAACTTTCTGGAATGTTGGATAACATGGACCTGCACAAATCTGACAATAGCATATATTGTGTAATGAACACGGATAACGAGTTTGGATTGTTACCTTAGGGACCCATGCGTTTATGCTTGCAGAAACAAACTACATACTCAGTCTACAAATTGTGGTTAGAGACCCTGCGTGCATGAATAGGCTATATAGCATACAAAATGTGTTTTAAGAATAGTGGTGGTTATACACGTGGTAGACACTCTCGTTTTGGTTAGTTCTAATTATAAAGTAGACGCGGCCGCCACACCTAAGCGAGATTACATTAATTTAGAAATAAAATTATTAAATCAAACTGTATAAAGCCATAAAGAAGATGTGCGGTAAAGCGAAATCAGTATAGACTACTTGTGGGGAAGCTTTTGAACGAGGCGTATCCCTAAAATCGAAACTAGTGGCTTGCTAGTCAGCCGTGTACTAGGTCAAAGCACTTTGCCCGAACCCAGTGGATTAAGGGGTTCTACTAAAACTGAAGAAACGTCTCAATCACACTTAAACTACACTACTTCAAGGTACCTGATAGCAGAGACGACATAATATGACAATGTCATGTGTGTTAACTATTCCGAGTTTTCGCATTCACGGTAATAAACATAATTTCGACACGCCACTTTTTTCAAGCCGACATGTCACTATACACAGGCGACACGCCACTGTATTCAAGGCGAAACGCCACATTTTTCTAAGCGACATAACACTTTTTCACAGGCGAAACGCCGCTTTTTCGAGTTGACAGTTGACACGCCACTTTTTTCAAGCGACGCGCCACTAAAAGCTTGATTTAAAATAGTCCTGAAGTAGACCATGAATTATGAAGAGCTTTATAAGGAGTGGGCAATTTATAATACGAAAATATCATCTCTCACCCAAACAGATCTACCAAGGATTTTTTATTAAACGGGTTTATATTTTTATTTTTACTTAAACCGCTTCTGTTTAAGCAACTGCATGATAAGAGGTACCTCTAATTACTACGGGATCGCTTCGAACCCTAACCCATGAACATGGTAATTCATCTCTATGATACATTGACTGGATCGTGTTCTACATACTGTTTTCTGCCAGATTGCAATAAATATTAAATTATCATAATCTTTATATGTAGAATGGTGTGTGGTAAACCATATTTTTCTTAAACCCTCCAGGTGTCACACTTCGGTAGATGCTCATCATGTGGCACCTCTAATTACTACGATCAGGAGAAATGTAAACTCAATTATTTTACTAAAATATAACAAATAGTGCTGTGTTGCCTCTGAAAAAGTGGCGTGTCACAACTTAAAAAGTGGCGTGTCGCCTTGAAAAACGTGGCGTGTCACCTCTGAAAGGTGGCGTGTCGTCTCTAAAACAGTGGCGTGTCGCCTCGAAAAGAGTGGCATGTTAATCGGCAATGTTTAGAGCCGTGCTTTTTAACCTTTTAAAGACTATTTTCAAGCTGACCTAAATATACGCGTACTCAAGTCATGGGTATGAAAAATAGAGTTTTCCATAATTTTTACCGAAAAAATCATTATTTATTCGTTTATTCGACACAAGGATAAAGATGGTGAATTAGGAGTGTTTTATGTGTATTTATAATGAAGCATGCACTAACTTTTTCAAAAGCACCCGTGCGAGCGGACTCATACTGCTTTGGAGGATCTATTCGGTAACCTAAATACTACAGGACCACTTGAATCGCTTGGAGCGCTTGGATCGCTTACTATACTTCGTAATTACAAAATCTATGATATTATTGTAAGGGTTGGGGTTAAAGTTAGTTCTGGGGGTGAGATTAGTGTTTAGAATTAGACAGGGGTAGAATTACTTTCCATAGCAATCTAAGTGATCCAAGCGGTCCTGCAGTATTTAGAGGCACCCGGTTCTATTGGGTTCTGCGCTATTTTCTAATTATTATTCTGCCAGAATTACCATGGTATATTATAAAAAAAAACGAGTGAATGACGGAAATCAAAATTCACACGTAGTAACACCTAGCCTAGAAATTGTTATAAGCATATTACACATTTATATAAATGTACTTGCAATATTTCCATTTCTCTGTTTGCCCAGGTACTGCAGTCGATGGCTATGTGGTTGACTTAAAATATACTTAGCGATTAGCTAGTATTAAGCGTTTCACTGCAATGGATATTATTTTCTAATCACAATTAAAGAGACAATCAAAATGTATCGATTACGGACAGTATTAAATGTACATCGACGGACTTACGGCATTTTGCCTGCTGTTTGTTTGCGTGCAACACATGTCGTTAGTCGTCCTCGATATCAGGCTGCTGTACTGTCAGTCTTTCTGATCGTAATGTTGCTCTGGGTGGTGTTTGCCATTGATAGCATGGTTTTAAGAAGCATTTTATTGTAAGTACATTTTACCATTGTTTAATGATATATAAAGAGAAGTTTAGCCTTGTGGCAGTGCTGTACTAAATTCAAAAATATTCTATACCGATACTAATCCATTATTCTATAGTCATTTAAACTACAGAAATGCAGTAATTATTATTTATAACAAACCACTCTAATGTAAATGTGGTTTATAAATCATTAACTACTACAGGAACGCTTAGAGGTTTAGGGTTCCAAGCAATCCAAGCGATTGTGTAGCAATTAGAGGCACCTTCACTTTGCTAACCAGTCTGGGGTAAAATAGTCATTTTTAATAGACTAATGGGTTCTACTAAAACTCCACATACTTCTCAATTATACACTATATCTCCACTTAACATGGTCCAAGTTATTTTGGTGATGTCAAAGTTAAAACTCTTCGCATTTTCCTGTTTTCATAAAATTTTCCTGTTTATAAAATATGAATATATACTGAAGTACTGGTCCTATAAAGAAGAAGGATGCAAATTTGATCCATGAGTAATAAATTCACACTAGTACTTATTATGAACATATTCATTTGAAAATTTTAGCAATATGTCCTTAATAAAGTTGTTAAAGAAATGCATCTTCAGATTTACACATCACAATTCACCAGCCGTTTGTAAAGAAGCAAACCTCATCCGTGAACAATTTCAAGAAAGGCAAAACAGGATCAATAAAGAAATAGAAATGCAAGACCAAATACTTAGCTCCCAAGATTATTTGACAAATGAAGTACGAAATAAATTACACCCGATTACAACATTGATACTCGAAGCTGGAAGTCGAATATGTCCATACCATTCTAATACTCTAGGTATGATGTGTAAATTTAAGGACCTGTTTTAACCATTTAACTGTAGCATAAGTTAAAAGTTAAATTGAAATTAGGAATCTATAAATTTTAGTTGCTCGGTCATTTGTCTATATCCCAAGTTGGTCCCTTTGAAAAAAAAGGCTTTATTTTCTGTAAATAAGTATTTGACCCCTACATTGAATTTTTTTTGTTTTCTGAATTATTGATCTTTTAATACCCTGTGTCTCTAGTAAGGTAATTTGGGCTTAAATACCAAAACCGAAGATCCGTAATATTATTTTCACTGCAGCTATTTCATCGTCAAAACAATCTATTATTTTTGGATACTGAACTAAACGAATGTATTGTATAAAATATGTACAGGTTATAAATTGTTTTGTTTTGAATAAGATATGCTTTTTTATCTGATAAAGCGTTTAGTAAGTTTGGATTATATTATTGTTTGCAAAAACAACAACACAAGTGTGGTGAAAAAAACACATATAGTTGTTTTGGCCTAGCAGAATACAGAACTATAATTATTAATCAGTGCCCATTTCGTTACCGGATGTTAAAGTCACTTAAGATAGTAGTTAATCTTGAAGCACTGTTTATGCTTCTTAAAGTGTATTAAAAAAATTTAAAATACAAAATATGTAGAAAACTACTAAGAGTAGTTTTGAGTAACTGCAGAGTAACTGAGTAAGTTACAAAGAGTCCTTTTTTATTGTGACGCCATAATACCCATTGTTTCTCTAGTCACTAAACCCTAGATATCATATGATGGGAGTTTCCTACTAAACAACTTCCATATAGACTGTTTTAAACTAAGATTAATCAATTTCTACCCCTCACTTTTAATTAAAAATTTGAGTTACATGGTTAATAAATGATTTGTAAACATAATTTTAACATAATATGGTGTGCTGTGTAATAGATATGTATGAGGTCTATTACATTAAGGTTGTTTTTCTGCTTTAACTAAATAACAATTAAACTCCTACAAGAACTAAGCTGATGTGTAAGTAAAGTAACACCTATCACCAGTACCGGTACTTAAAGACAATATTCACCATTCTATGTAATTAAGTATTAATCCAAAAATGTTGTATACAGTTGGACTACTTCAAGTAAACGAAGATGAATCAACAATTGATGCTGATCTTGCCAACCTTGAGTCAAAATTCAAGAATCGTGTTTCAGTTTACAACAGAGAATCAAGATATAAAAGAAATTCAAAAAACACTGATCTTGAAAACGATGACGACCAAGATCCCCAGGTATCATAATATTGTGGAATGAAAAATTTCAAATTCAATCGTACCATTTAGACAGAAAAATTATTCATGGCAATTGAAACTTTTAGGATTGTTATCTGACCAGTTTCATATTGGTACCCCATAATTAATAGGTAACTTTAGCCCACATTTATTGAAACAGTCATCAAATTTAATCTCCTATTGGTTGCATTAAAAAGGTGACCATTGTGGAAATTACCTGTTACCGGTATTTAAGAACTTGTGTGTTATGAATTATGATATACAGTGCTTCCTCGATTATCCGTCTCTCGTTTATCCGGCATTCGATTATCCGTCCATTGGGTCAGATGATAATTTATGATATAACAATGAAGTGTTACTTTCATACAATTTTGCTCAAGACTTGTTAATTGTCATTGTAACCTCACAAAGCTCTTGTGTACCAAGACTAGTTCAGCTCCTTTGTACCAAGGCTGTGCAAATTCATAAAAAATCATAACCCTACTGTAATTTTAATGATCACGCAAATTTATACATTGCTTTCAATAAATAAGTACTGAGATCCCTCAATGCGATACATTATTTGATGTTGAAGCTCGTTTAAGTTTAGTTGCATTTAAATCTGCTTCTTGCTGGGTAGTGTGTGGTTTAAATATAGGAATTCAATTATGCGGTTTTTTTCCTTATCCGGTCAGGTTTTGAAGAAATGCTATCTCGACTAGACCGGATAATCGAGGAAGTACCTGTATTTGTATAGCGCGAGTGAGTAATAACGTCCTTTGCGTTTCATTCCGATTTAATTAGTTTTATCAATGCCATTGCAACAACATTGCGAATAAAAATCAATAAGTGTTAAAATTGGCCAACCCCATATAACTATTAATTTGTTTTTCAAATGCGACTATTTTCCACAGCTTGAAAATCAATCAACCACACATTATGGGAATTTCACCCAAATGCAGTTTTCCGTGTCTACTGTTGCCCCACCGATCGGAGTAATATCTCCAAGCAATTGTCACCCTCACCGCAGGACTGCTATAGTTATTCCATACAGAAACCGCTTGCAACATTTAAAAGTGTTTTTAAGACACTTACACCCATTTCTTCAACGTCAAGAAATAGAATATGGGATTTATGTCATCAATCTGGTAAAAATTTATTGTTTAATCTTTGTGAAATATATTTATATAGAGAAAGTTGAATTCTTGGATTTTAAGGTTTAATGTTAATTTGTTAATTGTTTCCTTGGATAACAGGCAGGCAATGGAATGTTCAACCGTGCAAAGTTACTGAATATTGGTTTCACTGAAGCGTTGAGACATTACGGCAAATACGATTGCATTATTTTTCATGACGTCGATCTATTTCCTGAAGATGACCGCAACATCTATACTTGCAGTTCACAACCCAAGCATATGTCTGTTGCCATCAATCTATATGACTATATGTAAGCTTATTTGATATTTGATTCAGTTTAGCCCTGTTTTGATCATGATTTTTGAAAGTTAGATTACACAATGTTTAAGTAAATAATTTAAAAAAAACATAAGGTAGTATAGAGCAGCAACAATTTAAATATGTCTTAATGCAATTTTTATAGTTAAGTTAAAAGAAATGTTTTAGAAATTAGTATATGAGCTCAGTGGTATGCGCTGGGGTGCAGTTTGTTTAACCCAATGAACTAAAACTAAATTTATTATTCCATTATGTACACCAAGCTTTGGTAGCTTCTGTAAGCCGAATGGGATTGGGTTAAGCTAACAACTATCAATGTAATCACAACTGTTGTTTCCCCACATGTAGTTAGAAAAATCTTTTTATCTTTTGATACTGATCTCAATGATTTTGTTTTTGTCTTAATTTTGTTGATACTTTGTTTGTAAAACCTATAATCTTCAGGTTTGTTTGTAAAACCTCTAATCTTCAGATTACCCTATGAGGAAATATTTGGTGGAGTAACCGCACTTACACCAGATCAATTCAAATTGGTAAATGGATATCCGAATGCATATTGGGGGTGGGGTGGAGAAGATGATGATATGTCTAAACGGTAATCATAATGTTGTTACATAAAATGATGTTGGCCTGATCATTTGGTTCATATAAATGTAAATTTTACCTCGTACAGTTTTATTACAGTTTAAGTTGATTAGTATAAAAATCCCCATCATAAGATATCACAGTTTTAGTGAAATCTATAAATAAAACATTATATTAATTCCTGACATCATTT
>CH001992.1:1063534-1087992 GCA_000149265.1 Ciona savignyi
CATTTTTATGATAAGCAACCTTTTATCTTTGTTTGGACACAATATATAATAATGGTAATAGTGACTAGGGAAGTAACATCATAATGACACTCACTGGTGAAAAGTAAAACATTCAGTATGCCAGAAAACATAAGAAAATATCTGGAAGAAAAAAATACCATACACAAACTGCCACACTTTCCTTGATATGTTCTTTGTCTTTACAATTCTGTGTTTAGCCATTCACTTTTGCATTCTGTGTTTACCCATTTGATGTATGTGTACATCCGGCCCATTCAGTATTAACTACCAATGAAAGCCGATGCTTTCCGAAAATCCATTCAATTGTGAGCTTTCAAAAACTGCACTTTAGTCAATTTTTAATTACCTATGATATTAAATTATTACAGCTACTTGTTTCAGTTACTCTTATAAAATGACTTGATCTTTAATTTTTGTTAATTTTTAGAATCAAATCAAAGTGTATGTCAATATTTCGAATTTCTACTGAGAAAGCCCGCTATGTAATGGTTAATCATCAACATGGAAATGAAAAGGGAAATGAAATACAAGTTGAAAGGTACAAACATTGCTACATAATTATGGCAGATTTATGAACTGTTGAATAGGTTCACTAATTATTATTGATTGTATGTTGTAGATTTAACTTATTAAAAGGATCAATGAATCGTCAACCTTATGATGGTTTATCATCATTAAACTACACTGTACACCATCGTTTGTTTGGTGTTTTGTACAACAATATCACTGTTACAATCGGCCAACATACAATGAAGTCATTAACTACAACAGAAAAGGTTTGTGTTATACATTGCTTTGAAAAAGGGATTTAAATTAGTAGCATAAGGTTTGGTTTCTTATATTTTCGTAAATATAAATAATTGCAGTTAGTTTTTTTCTGGTTTTGGACAAAAGTAGCTTTTCCTTTGAATTTATTAAACATACACCATGAATCAAATTTTTTAAACACTATATATAATACATTGCTTTAAAAAAGGGATTTAAATTAGTAGCATAAGGTTTGGTTTCTTATATTTTCGTAGATATAAATAATTGCAGTTAGTTTTTTTCTGGTTATGGACAAAACTTTCTTTTCTTTTGAATTTATTAAACATACATCATGAATCAAATTTTTTAAATACGTGGATAGGATTAAGCTCAATTTTAAATATAGTAACACTAAGCACACCCACCTTAAGTAGTCCGCTATAATTTTCACTCAATATTATTACTATTGGTTAAAAATGAATTGCACAACAGCCTAACAATTAAGTATGCCTCAATTACATAATCATTGTAAAGGTGTATTGTAGCAAAATCCTACATTTTATGATTTTAGAATAAAATAGTCTTGTTTTTTTCTTTTTGTAGGAAATATAATGTAAAACTTTTTGACTTCATGTGGTAAAATTAGTTGATTTTGTGTTTCAATCAACCTAAGAAGCCTTGCTTTTTAGAATAAAAATGGGCATCGTCTCATAAAGTTCAACCATCATAGGAATCATCAAAACAGATATTTACAATAAACAAATTTTAAAGACTATAATTAGCACTGTTCTGCCATTTTGTTGTGCAAACTGCACAAAAATCACAGTATAGTGAGCAAGTACAAATATTTGGTTTACAATAAGACACTTGTAGATATAACAGATAACCAGTGTCAGGTCATGTGTTGCAATGTATTCTGGCACTTTGTGGTATTTGGATGCCATTGTGGTGGGTTTTATTTTAATATATTCTATGTTTGCAGGTACTCAACCTCTTGATTGTATTGTTGTGTGTTTTTCTTATTTATTTACTTTTCTTCAAGTGACCACCAATCATGCTGTAAACCATATACACACTTTCTAGTTTTTAAAATGTCTTCATTTTTATTTATAAAGCATTATTCTGTTATGCAAATGTTGCACCGATATGTTATTCTGTAATTAATCTTCTTCAATTTTGCGTGGAAATGAAATCTTCAAAAATTAAATTTTACATTTGTGTGCACTGCTTTTATGTGTTTGCAAAAAAATAATGTGTTTGAAAAAAGGTACAGGTAGATGGTAGTCAACCTTCTCTTTGTGTTGACCACTTCTTTACTGATGCTATATGTTTCAGCAAGCAGAGTTTCCAGGTTACCCTACCTGCATTTGGTATTAGGATAGGATAGGATATTCATTTTTATCCCCGTGAATGGGAAAACCAAGGGGGTTAACACACGGGCAATCGTCAGATCACCACGCGCCCATCGTCGGGTGACCGGAGCTTTTTGCAGTGTGTTGTATATGATAGACACGTTCCTTCAATTTGGTAGAACCCATTAATCCGTTGGGTTCAAGCAATGTCCGTAAAGTGCCTCGCCCAAGGACACAACCTACTAGCTAGCGACCAGTTTCACACCTGCAACCTTACGATTGAAAGGGTCGAGGGGTTACCAAAACAAACAAACTCGTTGTCCATGTTTTGTTAAAGAAATATATTCTTGTTAGATAAGTGCATATTTAGACTATATTGTCGAAAATTCCGTTACTACCCAAACTTCTTTTAGGTTTAAAAATATTTGGTGGTTTAGTGCGACGCCTTGCAACCATCGGTTGCAGGTTACAAAACTGGTCGCTGGCTAGTCGGTTGTTTCCTTAAGCAAGGCATTTAACGGACATTGGCTGAACCCAGCAGATTATTGGGTTTTACTAAACTGAAGGAATGTGCCTATAATGCACAACACACAACAGCTCTGGTAACCCGACGGTGGGGGCGAGGTGATCTGAAGATTGCCCGTTTGTTAACCCCACTGGTTTTCCCATTTACGGGGATAAACATAAATATCCTATGTAGGCCTATGATTAAACGAGATCCATACAACTTAGAACTAATAAAAGCTCCATGTTATCTATGGTAGAACACAGATGCATTATGTAAAAATATAACCTAGAATTAAACTTATAAGCTACGTTCATTTTGCATAAAAGCCGATGACTACAACTGGATATTTCAAAGGCTTGCCGCACACGCAGTTTAAACACAAAGCACGGGGATCAGACACGGTAAGGTGCCATTAAATAATTAACAACTTAATTGGGGAAATAAACTTAACACAATAATAGACAAAACGTAACTAACTGGATCGTGTGGGCCACGTGTAGAATCGAAACTGATGACCAGCTAGTCGGCTGTTTTCTTAGCACAAGAACCAACACGAATCGAAATATGCATAAACCGTTTATTACATTTTATCTCAGCGGGAGTTTCTGACAGGACAAAATTCTAAAATACACCCCGTTTGGCCATTTTCTGTGCCAATATCCGATACTGGTCAGTATCTTACTATTAAGTTTGACCATTTACGCCAAAGTAAAACAAGTCGAAGTGGAAACATGGAAAGTTTAAAATTAGTGAATTATTAAGATTTATAAATTTTATATTTTAGGAGAATGTCCTTGGTAAATTGTTTTATTTTAATTGTATGTCAAATTTCCTACTTCGTTACATACCTCCACTAGTCCCATGAAATTGGAGTTCCATTTTAATTTCGAGATATCAGAAATAAAGGAAAATTTACATTTTTAGGATTTCGAGTCTGACAAGAATTTCCCTGGTCTAAGCACAAAAAAATAAACAAAATTACATCCGAATGTTAAAATATGAAAAAGTTTTGATCCGAACTTCTTTGTATAATACCCGATAGACAAACCATTCCTGTCAAGCGTTTTGACGAAGAAAAATCCAGTGCAACGAGGTAACATGCCCAGCATGCAAAACAGAAGCTTTGATTATCCGAGAATTATTTAAGAAGTTTTGCTGCTTTGTACCAAATTTCGTGCGAGCCAACACGTGCTTGCTTGATAATTGGCATGTTCATTAGGCACTGGCAAGGAAATTACAGCCGGTCGATTTAATATTTAATGGACGGGTAAGGATGTTTGCACACATAATCTCTGTGTTCAATTTGTAGTTAGTTGACTGATGCTGAAAATCGTCAAAATAATACAGGAACCGTTTACACGGTTATGTGTAGCGATTGCTTAATAACTAGCACTAGAAACGACATTTTCAATGAAACGGTGGGAGTAAAATCTGTAAAACGAATCGATTCAGTGCTACACAAAAAGCGGTACCTCTAAATACTACAGGACTGCTTGGAGCGAGTGAAACGATTGGATCGCTTACTATACTTCGTAATTACAAAAGCGATGATATTAATGTTAGGGTTGGGGTTAAAGTTAGTTTTGGGGTTGAGATTAGTGTTTGGGACAGGGTTAGAATTACTTTCCATAGCAATCTAAGTGATCCAAGCGCTCCTGTAGTATTTAGCGGCACCCCACAAAAAGTGCATATGGAAGAACTTCCTCTAAAGCAGTGGTTCCCAACCTTTTTCCCTTGGTGACCCCCTTAAAAATTTTCGAAGATTCCGTGACCCACACTTATCTTCTATCCTAAATGCAAAATTAGAAGGTTAGCACAAAAATGCTTTACTTGCATTTATTAACAAATCAGCGCGATCGTTGACCTTGTAGATCTGCAGCTAAACGCATATGATGCTCCCCTTAACTATCTTTACCAATTCCAAGTCTTGACTGATTTCTGTTGTATAATATACTAGGCTATATACTTCCTTAATAAAGTTCCAATTTGCAGCTATTGTACGTTTACAGTCAAGTGATCATAGTTTATGACATCACAGTGGACGATATGACATCACAGTGGACGCATACTGATGCAATAATATTGTGCTACTAAGCAATCCGAATGAAATGTCTCAATGAAAAATTATGCACGGGATAGCACCATAGAGTACTAATATATGTTAGTACTCTATGATAGCACATACTACGAGCGTACCGGTGCACCCAGTCCTATTGACAGTTACCCTTGTTCTTACATTAGTAACAGCTTCGCGACCCCCTTTAACATGCTTTGCGACCCCTTTGGGGGTCGCGACCCCCAGGTTGGGAACCACTGCTCTAAAGCATAGTACTAAAGTTGCGTATGTGACAAAGCACCACTGTTTATACACAGGAACATGGCTAATAATGTAGATCGCACCAAATATAGCGAATTACAATTTTTCGATGTAGTCTCTTACAATCAATAACGCCTTTTCTCTATTCTGCAGTTTTTGAGCTTTGCCTTGAATTTTACAATTCTTAGCATGACCTTTCGCAGCAAGAATCTCCATTAGTTTAGGTCCACATTCATCCACAAACCTGCCAGGCCCAGCTATAAGAATCATCCCTTCTCCCTTTTCCTCTCCAACACTGAGGAATCTGAATGCCTTGAGTTTATATTAAAAGGTAAGTATTGCTATAGAATAGTTATTGCCGTGTTAATTAGTACCTGCTCATCCAATCCATTTGATATTATGTTCATGAATTCAACATTACCTTCTTTCTTGTGCATTTCCATTAATCTAGAAAATACAAATTTGAATTTTAGATCAATTACCTAACATTGATGGTATTTCACTAGGTAGCATCTTAGATGTTAGCCTGGCGACCTGATGGTATGATCATATTCATGTCAAAAAAAGATTACATCTGGCATTCTTTGGCCAAGAATGTTGCTCTACAATAACCCCGTTGGTTCTAATTTGTCCAAATTAATCGCAGGGGAACTAATAATAATAAAAAAACACAATAAAATAGCTTGGCCAACTAAACTGTTAACACATGTAAGTCGCCTTCTATGACGGTACAAATGATCAGACCTTTCCCATCTCTTTCATTATTATTAAGAAATATTTACTTAGTAGAACCAGATTTGAATTTCACGTTGAACTGTTGAGTTTCCAACATGGCTACATCTCGTAGCAACGTCGTGCAGTTCTTCTGGGCCACTTTAAGCTGTTTCATCGTCCGTTCTACTGCTTCAACATGCTGATCTGGTCCACACTGAAGTACATTTTAAAGCATTAAACTTTACAATAGATACTCCTGTTTCCTGTACTTCTCTAAGACAAGGTAAATGACAGGCAGGTGTTAATGCGGACCTAAAGTTTATAATATATTTATTGACAAACTTACTTTTAAGTGTTTTGTCAGTTCCTTTTCAGTTGCATAGCATTTTCCTGTGTATTCTAAAACTCGATTTCCAGCAAGAAAATAAAGGTTTGTCTTTCCCTTTTTTCCCTTTTCAGCCATAAGTAACTTTATGCATTGTAAATGTGAGAGATTTGAAACATGGGTACCACAACACATGTTAGCATCGATGCCTTTCATTTCTATTATTCTGCAAACAAGTAAAAATGGTACTGAGAGTGAACAAACTTTGTTAAACTAAGTTCGATGGAGACAGTATATCTGTTATTCACTGTTGCAAGATGCCGTTCGATATGCATGTGGACAAGTGTGTCAGAATATTACTCCCAAGTGAAAAACTTTTGTTTTAGAATGTACACAGTATTCACCTTAATGCAGAAATAATCATTTATAAATTCTGACATATACCAATCTATGATAAGGCAATAACACATGTTGGATAGGTTTTACTACTCAAAATGTTAGTACTGCTAAAAACTAATATTCAATTGTATGTACATTGACCATTATCTTGGATGCACATAACTGTAATTTAAATATTTTTTTACCTATGTATTTTTCTATCTAGCTGATCATAAGCCATACCTACCTTACATCACCTATATGGTCCTCAGGAAGACCTCTTGCTCTTACTGATTGTAACATGGGTGACCCAACCTGGGTAACATGCACAACCACTTCTACCCCTTCTCGGATAGATTTATTCGCAGAGCTGTCATAAGATAACAGAGATATTATAATTGTATCGGCTTTCCTTCAAACTGCATATTTCTAACAGTTAAACATAGTAAAATGTTTTAGTTAGTTAAATGTTGACTTTTGTACACCAAACACATAATGACTACATAGTCAGATAGGAAAACTAAAGCAATTTAAAAATTGAAACATTTGTGTGTTTAGCATATTAAATTTTGTGTTTGTATGGGGGTTTGGGCTTTAAATTTATGGGTTTTAGATAGAAGGCCATTTTAGTGTGGCACTGTTAATGCTTGTTTTTAAGATTAGTACTTTAAACTTTAAATTAGAATTAAAACATATTTTAATTAAAAATCAGAACAACTCAACTTTTCTATGTTAAGTAGCTGTTCGCTTGTTAAAGCTGGTGTGTCAAGTTCTATAAAGCTGGTTGTCCTCCCCAAGTCCCATGAAGTAGTTTTGAAGCCATAAAGTGTATCAGCTATTGCTGTTACCAGATGCTGAGCACTAAAAAGTCAATACAACCTTAGATAATACATATGCCAGTATGCATAATCAATTTATGTTTACAAGAATTATTTCTTAAAACAATTACAAACATGTTACAGGAACCAAGTGGCTTTTAATTTTAATCATCCAAACTTTAACACAGTTTAAACTCTAATGTACATATTTATATTATAGGCTATCAAAATAACAGCTTTAACCTGTGTTGCTGCATATGATCAAATCTTCTTGTCCATTCTACATCCATAGAAACAGTATAACCCACCTCTACAGCAGAATCCAAGAAATGCAAAGCCTGCCATGTTAAGTATGTTACATGCTAACTTTTACCGGTAACAAATATGAGACGTTATGTAGTCAGTCTAACCAGTATTAACTAATTTATATAACTTTATGTACATTTGCCACAATCATGTTGATGTATGCCTAATAAAGCTAGCAAATTCTTAATGGTCTTGCTACAATACAAATACTTGGGAACTTACTTTTCCACCTTTCTGGATAACTTTTTTAACAGGTACATCATTAATGGAGCCTCGGTCATGTGGTTGACCTCCTCCTTCAGGAAATAAAATGGTGTCTTCTAATTCAACCTCATACCTTAAAATAACGCAGTGTTCAGTAACCTTGTAGTTACCGATACCAGACTACCAAACATTAAAAAATTGATTGTCAAAAAAAGCATTTACCACATTCACCAATTCCCTATCATCTTAGACCTACCCTTTGGTTTTTACCAGTTTTCCACCTTCATTTTCTATCTTCCATTCGGCTTCAACACACGATACAACTTTACTTTCAAATCTCTTTAAGTAACTGTCGGACTGACATTTAAAAACCATGATAGTTTTAAACTTTTACGTTCGTCCACTAAATGTTGTAAAAATGGGTGAAATTGCATTAGGAATTCAGTTTTAGTATTATATAAAATTTGTTAATAATTTAACCAATACGTTTTTTTAATATATAAATTGGGTTAAATCAATTGAATAATCATAGGAATAATCTATAAATTACCATCTTAGCAAATAAAAATATGACACATTAACTGCATTTTTACATTTACAGAATCTGCTTACGGGAAATCCCCCAACTGAGAACTAATCAAAAATAAATTATATTTTTCATGTGCCCAAAGTTAAAAGATAATTTTTATATTCATGATTATTTTTGAAAAATAACTGATTTCATATTTATTTATCAAGCTATTTTTAACTTATTCCATATTTAATTATCAAGTTATTTTTTAAAGTCTCATTAGGATGAAAATTAATAGGGATAATCAACCATCATTATTTCCTTACACGGGCTATACGACTTTTTTACTTAACATTTTGATTTCTGCATTTCTAAATCATGATATTTAATACTTCGTAAAGTTTCACTTCGATAACACCTTATGCCTGTCACAATCAAAATTTTAAAAAATCTTATTTTTTTGGGAAGTAGCCTATCCTTGGTAATTTATTACTTTTCCGTGTTTGAAACAATAATAGACTAACATTTTGCCAAATATTATCGAAATTACATCAGATTGTCAAGAGTTATGCTCGAAAAAAGCTAAATATCTAAAAAAGTCCTAGTTGGTTATTTACGCCACCAGGGGAATCCCCCTAGTTTTATAACCCAAAACGAACAATACTCGTTGACAATCGATATGCCAGGGCCGTAAAGAACTTTTTAACCAAATTTTAAAGAACTTGTATATGCATAGACTGAGCTAGCATAACGTTAATAACCTCAAAATAACCCAGATTATACCGGAAAATATAAAATTTATAGGTAACTGGAAAAAGTCAATCACGTGTTAGCCACCACCATTTTTAAAATCCATTTTGACTGTACGCTATATATTTCTTCACACAGGAAGTAATGGGTACTCTGGTTACCCAATTTCTTTTGGTATTTCTTATACATCACGTATAACGCTTGTTGAACCCGGCCGGTTAGTCTAGCGGTTAAGTGCGTCGCCTTTCAATCGAAAGGTTGAAATTAGGTGGGTTGAAAAGGTGCAGGTGAGAAATTAGCTAATCGGCTGTGTCCTTGGGCAAGGCACTTTACGGACAATGCCTGAACCCAGCGGATTAGTGGGTTCTACCAAATTAAAGTAACGTGTCTATTATATACAACATACTGGAATAGCTCCGGTAACCCGACGATGGGCGCGAATTGATCTGACGATTGCCCGTGTGTAAACCTCCTTGGTTTTTCCATTCACGAATAAACATGATTATCCTATCCTATCCCATCCTATCCTTGAAAAACATTTAGAGAATTAATTTTTATTGTGAGTAAATTTATAATACCATTGCATATTTATTACACAAGAGCTGTTAATAGCTCTAAAAAATTCTACTCATTTGATAATTTTATCCATGTTATTGTGGGAAAAACACTATAATTTACTCTTTTTTCAACATTTGATTTTTTCGAGATCATAGCGCCAAACTACTTTAAACATTTAGCAACGTTAGATAGCACTGTTTAGACATGTACGAATCTAAAGAGAATATACTTTTTAATCAAACGTGGCAAACAAGTTTGGTTACTTAACTTGTGGAACAAACAAATTATATTAAATGTTTTGGTTGTGGTAGGGACCCTACATGCACATGTATATATACATACATTTCGACATAAAAGTAACAATCAAAAACTGTTTTACAGATGGTGATGATTAAAACGTGGTTGTCGCTATCTTTTATTTACTTATGTAATTTATATTTTAAGGGATTTCCAGTGATGACTTGATGTACGTAAAGTCCGTATGTCCATTTCATAGTTCATTTTAAAGTAATTATTCCGGAAATTTCCCTTGGGCAATTTACTTAGAAATTGCCATTGCAGATCCAAACCATATAAGCTAACACCCTTATGTGCTTCATTTCAATTGGAAATTTCCTTTTTTCATACAGGGCGTAAATGAGACTGGTCATTCGTTTTCAATGGACCGCAATGGATTTCTGAAGATTTCCCGCAAATAGACTAATTATGAGTAAGGGGTGAACTTATCTTTTTTGTTCATATTTAAACTTCCAGCGAATTTTTTGGCGAAATTATAAACAAATTTTTATGTGACCTGTATATGCTTGAAATTTTTTTAAAATATCATCTTCGCCGAGAATTGCCAGAAGCCGTTTAGTTTAATGCGCACCTTCTTATTTGCTGTGAAATACCCATAACTTCATGCTGTACTTTACATGTATTTAGGTGATCAAAATATCTCGACATTTCCATCAGGGGTGACAGGTTGCTTGACGTATGTTTTACACCTGCTTAACGTATGTTTTTAAGCATGCTTCGAATGGAGAAGTTTCTCCACTCCCACTATAGGGACTATAGTCCCTGTTGCCCGCTCTCACTCTTTTTCGTACGCGCTGAAAAGAAACATGCTCTTTGCTCGTATTACTAACTTTTCAATTATATTTTAATTATACCAACACAAATCGATAATGAATTTTAATTTAAACCATAAAGATTCGAATATTCATTCCCGAAAATTGTGTTGCCGATATTCTTTGTTTTTATAAAACTAAAAAGGGCAATTTACTATAATTTCACGAAAAGAAAAAAAGTATTAAGGTAAACAGGAAAATACATGAATTAAAATATCCCAGTTTGCCTCGAAAGGCCGGTAAAATATAAAAAAACAATCGTCCTTTATATAATACACTATATAAAACGCTATAAAAGGCAGCCAGTTACTCAATACCGGCATAAACGGATAGATAATTTCAATACGAACAAATATACAGGCATCCAAAACCCATCTTTAAACTTTTCCCTGAATTCCTCATAAAATTACCCACAACGAGGAAAGTAAGAAATATTCAACAGAGATCAAACTTTTATAGGTGTTAGCTATTGTGTAATCAATATGAAGTGATATATTTAGACGCAATAAAAATCGATTCCCCAAATTTATATCAAAAAAATACCATTGTAAAAACGCCCAATGTTTATTTGTGTCCAATGAAAAAACGAAAAATGTTTCAAATAGATTAAACATTTTACAAATGTAGGCATTTTTTTGTATACCAAAGTTATTACTTCATTCAAAAACATGGATATCAAGTTTGGATGTAGGTAACTCGGTAACAAATTAAGATCAGCTTGCAGAAACAAATGTTATATAACTTGCATTAGTTATACCAAAATAACGGGCTTACCATAGAACTGGTTAGTTTCTAAATGCAGAAACATGGCGTAGGGACAAAATGGATTTTAAAATTAGTTGTGGCTAACACGTGCTTGACATTTATTATCTTGTTGGGATAGGGATTCTATTTGAATAGAAACGGAAGATGAATTATAGTGAAGCATGTTTTCTTTTAATATCCCATGATAAAAAATTAATTCAATACCTTACTACGTCTGAATCTATTTTAGATATAGCTACTTTCTTTTTTGTGATAAGAGTGTTATATATACCAAAACTTGGTAGACTGTCGATTTCTGACACGTAACAACATAGCATATATTATGTAAACACGTTGGAATTTTTCTAATATTATTAAAAACTAGTAACAACAAAAACGTGTACAGTGTAAGACTACATATACGGAATTTAAGCTCTTCCATCGTAGTTATATGAATTATTTTTAGACTAGAAAGTGAATTATTTTACGATTATTAAAACGGGAAGTTATTACAATGGTATGTTTTGTATATATTTCGGCGAGGGCCCCGGGCGATGTAAAACATCGTCCTTTATGATCGCAAAATAAAACATGTTGGCTGGTTGTAAAGGCGCAATAGCTAATACCGTGGGTATGAATATGCTTTCATGCCACATAATTTACTTGTTGTGCTCATGTTCAACTATTTATAGAACACTCAAATATATCAATTGCGTGATCTGCATTGCAAGCTTTTGCTATGCGTTTTCAGGCTGCTGGTATTGGAGATAGGAAACAAAAATAAACAGTCCATACGCCTACAGGGTTGCTGCCACCGCTCATAGGTACACTTCGATAAATGCTCGAATTTTACATTACGCAGAAATGCCCTGAAGTCCAATTTAAGAAAATTCCATGCAGTCAAGCCTTTTCAGTAGTCTACCATTTCCTTTTCACATATCCTAGAGATATTATTTTTCTACTGTAATGAAAACACCGATCGTGCTATGAACACATATCTCACAACGTTGTTGATAAAGGTACAAAGATGTACTTTCATAAATCATACGTTAAGGCATTTATTAAAACATTGCACACTTTATAAAATACGCCCGACGTAATGGTAATCTCGTAAGAATAAATATTTAACAAGACAGATAGAACATGAAAGATACAGCATGCTAACGCCGTGTGCAGTTGGCGGTTGGTAATCTTGTTGAAAATATTAAAGACATAAATACACTGGGTGAAGTTCACCTCCGCAATTAAAATATTGAAATTGGATAAAATCTTACAGGGTTTAAAAATGTTGATAAGAATATGAAAATGAGATGCATGTGAGCTTGCGCGATAAATCTTACGATCAATGATAAAAAAGTTCGCAGGTGTTATGGCGTGGATGGTGGTGTTGACGTGTCAAGGCAAGAAGCAGCTAGAAAAAATAAATTCGGCAAAATGCGAACTTAAGAGTGAATGATAAGACTAAAGACGGCAAGTTTACAAACGATGAGATACTGCGTGTCATGAGAATGTACGGAGAAGACTGGCGTTGCTGTTTTACTGGGAACACAGCCAAATGGCCATTCAATGCGTCATTTAGTGCATATCGACCTGACAGGAAATGACTCTTAACATGCGGCACACACACACGAGAATGCATCACGGAGGACAACAGATCGCACACACGGGATCAAAATGATTGTGGCACACAGGAAGCTTCACTGCGGTTACAAACCACGTTTTCAGCGCTTTTCATTGAATCTGTTTACCTTGTGCCTGGCTGAATACCTTAATATTACACCAAGAAAGAGTTTCAAGATAACTAATTACCACAAACAAATTTACCACAAATGTTTATGTTTATACTTTTCGAAGTGATAATTTTAAATAGAGTTACAATTTATATTATTGTACAGGCATTATACCTCTATGGGCCATCAAAATAACACTTAGGGTGAGGCAGAAAATAAAATTATTTTATAAATAAACTGTAAAAGAATGAGTTAAAACTTAAAAACCATAACATAAATAAAACTGCTTAAGTAAGTACAGTACATCATATATCACTTATTGAATTTTTAAGTATTGCTGAAGATGATTGTAAGGAAAAAGATTGCATTGCACAAAATGCTGTATAGGATCTACATGGAAGATATTATGTAACTTTGTGAATATCCCACTAGTAGCGCTTAATCTTGGTGCAAAATCAAGTCACTCTTTTAACTGACCCAGCACAGTGAAGTAAGTTATAATACATGATCTTCAAGAAGTTGATTAATTCGGTCAGCTATTTTTGCTAAAGAAGCTCTATGTGGACCTTCTGGTTTGAACATAGCATCCAAAAACTCAGTATCCCCAAGGATATCAAAAACAAAGTTAAGTCGGGCCTTGGATTTGTCGGTAACATGCTTGGCTATGACTTGATGCAGAAGTCCTCTTTGTTCATTTATTTGTTTAGCCAAAACAAACTTGTCAAAAGTAAAATCCACTTCATAAAAACTGACCATGGTCATCAAAGTCATCTTGGTTTTCTGCTGAAGAGCTCCCAGTGTCTTAATTTCCTCGGGTGAAAACTGTTCATTACGGTGCAGAAGTCCAATCTTTACCATTATTTTAATGATATTTTTCAGAAGTTTTTCTGCATCCTTTTTGTTTCCATCCAGTGTCTTCTTTATCCTGTAAAGTTCATCCAAAATGTCGTTGGTCTTTTCATCAATGAGAAGTTTTGTCAAGTTCTTTCCTGCCATTTTACTAAGAATTTTTTTCTGGGCCTTCAGAGCCAGATCTTTCGACTTCACATCGTCAGCCATAGCCACTCACACAGCAATCTGATAAAATAACATGATACCATCAAAAACTTAACTTTTGTACACTTTCACTAGTGTACTTTATATATGGTACTACAATACTCATATTACCATTGTACAACAGTTTATTCTATACTTGATCATCCATTAAATAAATAATAATTATACTTTAATAACTTGTGCATAAAAATCAGGCAGTAAAGGGAAATGTAAGATACATATGCCACACCTTATTGATTTCCAGTCAGGTTACCTATTGAACATGATAGTGTGACGACATTTCTACAGTTTTAATTCAACTGATTAAACATTCATGCAACATCCACACTTTTTATCAGTTAATTAAACTAGCAAACTCAAACCAATGACACACTTAGTAGGAGGAATAAAAACGTTTTCTCTATGAGCAAATAATGTGTGAATCATACATAGCCTGCTTCACAATAGTCAAATGATGCAATTCTGACCTGGTGACTACGTGTGCACTACTACAATATTAAAACCAAACAAAAACAACTCTGTTTTTATGATACCCCCAGCCAATCAGCAAACGTAATCATATTGCCATAACACAATTTACGTCTACGTGTAATTACAGAATTGTGAGATGTCGAATTTTAGTCTGTTAATCGGACAATAATATACCGATAGGTTAGCCTAATTTGACGGCGAAATTGTGTCATTACCGTAGGCTACGGAAATTAATATAGACGGCGAGTGATAAATCATACTTAAACGCCATTGTCGTTGAAGGTTTTCATTGCTTAGTCAATATTTTATCAATATGATTAAACTTTTAACCTTACAGTCATGTTAGTGATTGGTAAAATTAAATACAGTTTAGTACGTGCAGTACAATTAAACCAAGAAATGTAAAAACAAACTAAGATGACAATGCACTAAGGACTATAGATAACGTTAACCGGCAGATCAATATTATTTGAGTCTGCTAACTGTCCTTGAGGTTCTATAAATAACATCCTATCAGCTACAAAATACCAACGGTACATCAACTAATACGAACGGTCTATCATATAACCTGGTTTTACCGAGGCGCAGTTGCTATTCGATCCTAATATTTCCTTTATATTCTTTTGGTATCACGTAATTACAAATTAAATTACATTGGTACATGTTGAACTACAACCTTTAAGATCTCTAAAATTGATTAGTTTGAAAATAGATGCAAGCGGACATTAATCTCGCACTTAACACGACAAGCGGAAAGGCGCAATAAAATTAAATTCTGAAGGATTTCCCGGGAAATATTTGTTATTATTACTGCCTTTTTCGTACGGTCTCTCGTTTAGCGCCCGAAAACGAGAGACCAGAAATATTTACGCAATCACGATTAATGGTTTCACGCAGTTGTCTGAACGGCAATTGCTTATTCCGGTAAATTCACCAAATACGATCGATTTGAGGTTAAATTTTAACAACATCAACACTAAAGAGGAAGCTTCTTGTAAATGATTTACCGGTAGCTTAAAACAACACAAAAAATTGGTTTCAGTCACATGTCATGATACAAATATTGTATTTCAGTTTCAATGTCGCGTATTTCAGTTTCAAACGTCGTTTATCAAAAACATGCCAGTATCGTCAGTATCAATGATCAACAAAATCTGCTTGAAAAAGTGCGCGTAACTCGGGTGTACATGGCATGTATACTAGAGCAGGTTTAATTCAAAATATTCAAATTTAGCAAGAATGCAACTACAATTAAACAATATAACAAAAATAGTTAAACAAAGCCAGATAATTAAACACAGCTTACATAATGTACTCCTGGGATTATTTCCTTCATTTAGGTCGGTTAATTAGTTTTATAAAATAAACTATTTATTAATTACATGATATTAGTTCCATGATCATATAGGGCGAAACTACCTTATGATAAGTAAGTTGTGCCGGTCGGGTTGGTATTTTTAACCTAAATTTGCATTCTAATAGTATGCCACACCAATGTATACCACAAAGTTGTATATGAGGGAATATGCTCAATGATCGTAGAGGGCAACTGGTGTCCAGTCTAACATTTACATCATTGGCATATTTACAGCAAGCCACATTTTACAAAAGAAAATACTGAGTGTTTGTTACAAAAGAATAGATATACAAGCGGCATTACGAAAGATGCAGTGAAAGACTATGTACATTGTACAATTAATTGGTAGCTTAAATGAAAGGTATAAAATAAAGAGCATTAAGGAAAATTATATCAAGTACAATTTGTTAATATTGCCTACGAAGTAAAGATGGACATGCAGTAATGGAGGAACTGTTTTAACATATCTCCAGTGAAAAGTCCAAAACTTGTGTTTATTAAATGCCATAAAAAACGACTTTGCAACATGAAAAGTGTTTCATCCGGCACCTAAAACAATTCTATGGTCAAATAGAAAATCTATTATGTTCCAGTTCTTTGGCAGATTTGATAGCCAGCAATATCAGGCCAGTGTCACAGTAAATAATGTTGTTTAAGTCGTTGGTTATAGAAGAGTGCAACATCGGCAGTATTTTCGTCGGCCTGACCTGTTGTTGTTGCCAATAGAAACTGTTGGAGAATTTGGGGCAAAATATGCGTGAACTTGTAATTTCGGCAAGGCAGCCTGATGAAAAAAGATATTAGCACTCTTGTTTAGTTACCCTACACTTAAATAGGACTTATAAAAAGCAGGTTACTAGTCACTCTAATGTAGGATGAAATGTAGGATGTATTACAAATTAATGATAACATTGCAATTAAAATCATCAATTAAAAGATAAATTATAAATTGGACAGTGATATATAAGTGTAGTGTCAAGCATCAAGATCAGAATAATAATACTTGTATTAAAATGAGATTTTATTAAAAAAAAGTGTCCTCAACATTTTTGTGATTAAATTCATAGAATGCAACAGTTTAAGTTTTACCAAAAATATGTTAAAATTCATGCATGTCCCATTGGGCCTACAAAGCAATAATACAAACAGAAGCAAAATTTGCTTGTCACAACTATTAAACTTCTGCAGTTCACTACCACTATTGGTAAGTATTTTAAGAAGATTAACAGATTCAGGCTAATCTCTTTTAATAGTTACTAGTTACTACTAAATATTTGTTTAGAGTGAAGCAGCATAAAGTTGTTTAAAAGCAAAACATGAAGTAAGAAGCATTAAGGGATAAAAGCGAAGCACGTTTAGTCAACACCCAGCTTCATATTTGATTGTTGTAATACGTGTGGCCACTTGCCTGTGTTATCATAATATTATGCAGTTGCAGTCGGGGCAGAATCTGCGCGCAGCTGGGCCAATCGAGGGTTGTGGGGTTATTGGGGCAAAGTATGCATGTATTACAAGACGAGAGTTTTTCTCCTGAAGTTTTGAAAAATACATCCCAACAAAATGTTAGTGATTAATTTCTTGCAGGCATATAGGTTTTAAAACTTAAAGATCATGAGCATGCGTGTAAGGACAACTAGCCAGAATAAATACACAATTTTCTGTTGGAAATCGCTGTGACATGAAATTTTCAAATTTTTTGATCGATTCTTTTAATGTTCCATGACAAGTTACAAGTTATGGGATACAGTTATACTTTATCATTGGGGATAATATTCTGATGAGTTGTCCTGTATTCATGAGCATGTAGCGCACTAACTAAAATTAAAAAGTGACAATTGCAAGAAGAAAAAAAGTATGGGGAAATTAAATCAAAATCAATCAGCATATTTTTCACATACATGCAGTAAGCTTAAGTTAGAAATTGCAACATATTACTGGATTAAAAGCCTGTGCCGTATAACAATAAAAATAGGTGTTTAAACATAATGCACAAACCTTTAGCTTGTTGATCCCA
Organism: Ciona savignyi; assembly: GCA_000149265.1. NCBI lineage: Eukaryota > Metazoa > Chordata > Ascidiacea > Phlebobranchia > Cionidae > Ciona > Ciona savignyi. The sequence goes on from CH001992.1 coordinate 1,081,525, forward strand.
GATCTAGTTATCAATTGGCAATCATAAAGTTCCAACCGACTTAGATTCTGCAATGATATTTACAATGTCATTTACATATGGCACTCAACGGTGGACTGTAGTTACTGGTTAGGTACGAAATGCTTAAGAAAATAGAATAATAAATAAAAGTTTTAAATACAGACAAAATCTAATTACTCAAAGAAATCTGCAAACTAAATATACAAAAATATTTTGGTTGTAGACTTCAGACAAAATATTTGTAATGTCATTAGTACTGTGATAAATAGATTATGTTTGTTCTATCAGAATAAATAGTGTACTGCATTGAAAATCAGTTTCATCATAATTAGTAAACAAATAAAAAAAATTTAAATGTTACATTGTTGTTAGAACATGAAAAGAGACAACTTAAAAAGATAAAGTGCAGACCATCTACCAACCTGGCAACCAACCAAATGCTCAAGACTGCTGTCGGTGATTAGCGGACAATTATCTAACTCTAGCACCTCTAAGTGGTCACTTGCACACAAACCAGATCCGAGATCCTGAATCCCCTCGTCCGTGATCAGTTCACAGTGCGATAGTGTCTGCGGAGACATTTTTAAGGAAAGCCAATAAGTTAGTTATGAACTTTATTCCAAACAATACCATAGGGAGTATATGTTTAAAACTATATTATGGAAGATAATTATTTTAGAAAAGCAACCAGTAGACGTTTTGACATAAGCGCTGTTCTATTAGTTATTTATTCCTTTAATTAAAAATAATTAGAAAATATTATAAAATGATTATTTGTTAAAGCATGTCAAGAATGCATAATAATTGACAGTGCGCAATTTAACCCATGTTGAATGCAATAACTTAATCACAACAAATTATTATTAAGACAGTAAAAACTAAAATTGAATGTATTGTCCTGGTGATGGATTACACTATTCCCTCATTAAAACTATCATTATAGGAGTGAATATTGGACACCCTATGTGGGATAGCGGGATATATAACATGGATACCGGATTACACGACTTTTATTGAAGATTGCATTTAAATCATGGTAACTATGGAGGATATTTGTGCATAATACAGCCGGAGTAAATATGATCACATGTGTTGGAAAATACAGAAAATGTGTCCATTAGGCATGAAAACCACTTTTAAAGCATTCGTATTTGTCTATATAGTAGCAGAACCCTTATATCTAAAATGTTATATCACTAATAAAGTGTTTTAAAGTAAATTTCCTTACACTACTGAAATATATTCATTCAAAATAAAAATATTTGGATATATTAAAGCTACCAAGATGTCATGTGTATGTGCTATCTTCTGGGATGGTTTATGGGAAGAGCTTATCAAATATGCCTGTAAAGACAACTATATCACCAAGTGAATACAATGAGTGGTTGGCTCATAGACATATACCATGATACAATGATATGTGGGTCGGTGTTAGTCAGGGTATCAAAATTATTACATTTTGCTAAATACGACAATGCTACAGTTCATGTTTATCGTACTAATCACTGGGTTAAGAGCTTCGGCAAATACAGCTAAATTTGGTCTAAACTGACTACCAAATGACTTGTTGCAAATCCAGTGACTTTTCTCAATGAGTTCAGGCTGCTTATCCAACTGGCCGAAAATTACCATAAATTATCTTTTTATTGTATATGATGGGCCTATATACAAAATATTATAGTAGCCAGTTGGTATTGTACACCTATATATATATATATATATACAGTTTGAGTGTATATAAATATACTCATATAGACCTGCCCAGGCATGTAAAAATGACCAAAAACTGCAGGATTGCTTTCATCTTAAAATGCTTAAAGTAGATAACATAGCCAATACTTTATATAGAGGTGCTTTTCGATATCATAACTGGCATATATGGTTAAAGTGGAGTAACTTAGCCACCCTAGGCAGCTCTATCCCATATCCTATAAAAATAAGCTCACTATTTTGCCTAAATAAATGGCTTTCATTTCTATACAATAACTTTTGTTTATATGCATAAAACAAACAGTTACCAGCTCTGTGACTTTAAGACAGTGGATTGAAAGATAACGAAGTGTTTTGTCTGAGACTTGAACACATTCTTCTAAGTCCATTCGTTCCAGATCTGGACAATTCTGTAACGGCAGGCAGATTATAAGTAGCGATGAAATTGATAATAATAATTGAAAGACAACATATAAACCAATGTTATAGCATAATATCTGCAATGAATTTATAGTTCATACAAATGACATGAGAAAACCCCAATAACTATATGTGGTTTTATGCAGGTCCTCATGTAAATAAACAAAATTGATGGACCCACATATTCCTAGACCAAACATGATGCTAATTTGTTAAAATTTTATATTTAAAAAAAATGTGTAGTGTGGTTAACAGTTCAAAATAAAAAATGACAAAATAACTATATTTTGCTTTATGTCAAAGGCCAGGGCACAAGAACCAAATATCCAAAAACATATATATACTATATGTTATATATTCCGTTTCCTATGTTGTATGTAAAAGTTTGCACAGTGTATTTATTCATATAATCATGGGACTTTCTCTTACTGCTGATCAACTATTACCCATGTTCATACAACACTCACAACATTTAGACTGGAGGCTGCAAAAAGGAAAGGAAATCAGTGTTACATTTACCTACACTTAAGGAAATTATGTGATAACCACCAAAATATGTGTTTTTGACATTTAACCTGTCTAAAGGCTATATAACCTTGCTGCAAAAGCAAATAACAAGAAAAGATTAGTTCGATTTTTGCACATATCAGCAGAGTTTAAATTGCTAGCACTCAAACTCAATGTTGATTTCTAAATTGCTTAATTCCAACAAAAGCTAACCTTGGCTAGACTGATGAAGCCATTGTCGGTGAGATTTGAGCACAGTGCCACTTCAAGTGTCTTCAGTTTATGACAATATTGACTGATTGCTTGCAAGGATTCATCTTGTAGATTTAAACACTCGGAAAGACTTATAGACTCCAAGTTGCTACATCCTTCAGCAAGCTTCCGAATGCCTTCATCGGTAATATTCTGAATTGAAAATTATATTATGCAACAGAGTAATAGCCATAACAGGCATTAGCGTCTTCTTTTTTGCAAAATCAGCCAAAAACTGGGGAGGAGAGAAAATTGCTAAATATAAAATTATGACCACTGTCACTAGATTATCTTTACAAGGTGACACACATCACTCGCTTGAACATCATGATAGCGATGCTCATTTAAATGTTGACAACTATGCAAATTGCAATACATATCACCAACCAAAGGTCTCTTTACATAGGCCTAATACATAAGATAATTCTGTTGTATAAACTTCATGTGGTCGGCATAATTAACTAGTAAACAAAGACAGCATGCCATTAAGTCATGAACTTTATGCACTGATATGTTCTAGGGTCTATTGTGTTCTAATATAAACCCTTTTATATTACTTAGTTATACCATAACCAAGTTGGTGAATTAGTGAAAAAATCTTTTAATTTGAACAATAATTAAAAAAGTAATCCTGACTGTTAGACATTGAATGCAAAACTAATTTAATTTGTAATTTTGATCTTTGGGAGGAAGTTACGAATAGCAGGGATCTGACAGACTACCCAAATTTTGAATAAAAAGTATATTAGTAATTGCATTCTTTTGACTCATAAATAGCAATGAGGTAAAAGCCTTCCTTTCGAATAAAAGTGAATTGAAAATTTAGAAATAGTAGGGAAGCAAAAAAGACCGACAGTAAAAATAAACATGATATGTCATGTTTTGAGAAGTAGCATAATCATGAACCGGACAGAAACCAAAACTGGGAAGGCCAGTCATTTCCCTGCAACCACATATTCAATGCCTATGCTTAGAAAGAGCAGCATAAAATTAATCAATACCTTAAAATGCTTACTGTGCATTAACTTTAACCAAAGCTTATTTCTTACTACTAGTGCCTTTACTCACAAAGAAAATTGATAAAACTTTGATACATTAAGCTACAAAACAAATACCTTGTTCACTTACTGAACAATAAAAAATCTTACCCCACATTTGTGTAGATTAAGAAGGATAAGGTTCGGACAATTCTTCGCAATATGTTCAAGTGAAATATCTGTTAGCTGGAGGATATATATAAATTATGTTTGTTTATGGTTTATTTTTACAGCCACCAACAAATCTGGTTGGTTGGAACAGACCTGGTAAATCCGAACATCTACCTAAGGGTTGTAAGATTGAAGACTATGCGCTAGTTGGTCAAGAAATATACATTTTTCCTGTATAAACTGCATTATTATTTTTGTTTTTTTTTCCTGTCTAAACTGCATTATGCAAAAAATAAAGTTGATTATTGGACAGGTTAAGGCAAAATCTGAATTTTTGGAAAATTGTTTTAGTTAAAATTATCTGGTTGATGAAGGGCATAATGTTGTGCATTTCAAGCTATTATATCTGTAAATTTGTTTGTTACCCTGTATAATATATAAATACATAGCTATACACTATGCTGGAAAATAGTGTCAATTAAGTTAAATATACCATCAATCATGGCTATATACTGTGGTATTAAAAAAAAATTATAGAAAACGATTATAATACCCTCGTTACTCCTTTGGCCAGAAGTTGTTTGAGTTTGGGGCAACCTGCGGTGAGATGTCTGATACCGCGATCACTGATCCGTTCACACCATGATATATCGAGATGGGACAACTGTGAGCAACCCTCCCTGGTCATGTGATGCAATATACAGGATTATTGTTGGTGGAACTAACCATGCACAACAAGTTACCACAATTAAAACCTAAAACAATTAAGCAGAAAAAAGGTATAAACAGCACTGAAAACAACATAATTTTCCAAGGATCTTTACAACATAGCAGTAATGCTGTGTAAATATTTTGGTGTTTGCATCTAATTCTTTTATTTTGCACATTGTTAATATTAATGCTATTTATGTTTGCATATCAATTTTAAGCGCCAACACAACAGCCAACCATGTACTGGCTAGTAATTATATCATACTCCTTCAGACACATAGATTTAATGTTCTTTACCTTTACCTATACTGAAATCAACAGTAAATAAACTTAAAAGTATTTACCCAAGATATTTAAGACCTTGATCACTAATCTGGGTGCATGAGCTTGTGTCGAGATAATGTAGTTGTGAGCAGTTCTTTCCAAGGCTCATAAGTGTTCTAAAACAAAGACTGAGATAAACGGGACATCAAAAGTTGGACTTAGGACTGTACGTTTATTCAAATTAGATCTTATCAAAAAAATGTACATATTATTTAGCTTGGTGGCAAAGATTGAGGGTGTTAACCTGAAGTCGTGAGTTCAATTCTCACCCAACGCCCAATTTTATCAGGCTTACATTGTAGGATCCATAATTTCATATTAACTTGTCCCTGATGATGATTATAGTAATGTAGAAAGTGTTATACGAGAAGACCACAATCCATATATATATATATATATATATTTGCAGACAACCACAAAACATAGTTTTAAGCAAACTCAGAATAAAAGTTATCACCACAATCCCAACAGCTTACTGGTCTGTGATTTTCTTGCAGTTATACAGGTTAAGTTGGTCTAGATTTCGGCAGTTTTGGCTGAATATTCTTAGTGTTTTATCCTCCACATTTTCGCATCCCTTTAGCGATAATTGCTTTAAAAAACCGCCACATCGTTTTGAAAGATTCTCCACCACACCACCCTATAAAGCATCACAATTTATATGATCGTTTTTTCAGTAAGCTAGTATGACCACAATAGTACAAATCAATACAAACAAAATTAGTTGAATAGTTTATCATTTGGAAAAAAGTGAAATATAGTAATGGCTACCTCCACGACACATTGAAAGAAAAACAAATCAACTCTCTGCCAGTTGCTTCCATCAAGAGCCAAGTTGTTCCAGGATGGAGACACCTAAGAGAATTTCAATCAATTTATTATGTTGTTGCTGTTCCTTTGTTACTTTTAAAGAAAACACTTAAACGTTGCGCATTATTGGTCCTTGCTCAAAAGAGAATCATATTGATTTACTTAATTTTACCTTTAATATTTTCTGTGTTATCTAACAGGCATCAGGCATGGTTTGTAAAATAACAGACATGATTTCTAACCAGTATTTTGGCAAGAATGGGTTATTTAAACAAGGATGTAGGCTGACATGTTGGCATGTTGTCAGTGCAGTCAATCTGTCCTGAGAAAAACCTCAGGGGAAACCCTTACTTATATATATCTAGCAAGTTGGATTCATATAAATTTATTGCACAATTATTGGTGGTTGCTAAATTGTCGATAATCACTGGCTGCCTTTAAAAATATTCATATTTAATCATACTGGATAGCTGCTGTTATCAATCAATAAATTATCAATATCTAATAAACATACATATAGCTTCTTATAAATGCCACCAATTATGATTGTTTTTGAAAAACAGAATCTAGCTTACCTGGGCACATC
>CH001992.1:1088092-1127490 GCA_000149265.1 Ciona savignyi
GGAGCATCATGCTCAGAAGGTTGAAATGCTTGTCGTGTTTTAAGCTCCTAGATTATTTATACAATGATAACCAGTGAACATGTAAACAGAAAGACTCTGTAACAAAGTATATTATTTGACCGCTTTTTTATTTTTTTAAAAATGTCTTAAAAAGTAAAGCATGCTCTGGCTATTACATAGTAATGCGAATTTGTAACAAATCCATGCATAATACTCCCAAGATTTTAAAGATTATATAAAAACATTCTATAGGCTATCTTTGGGTATAAAAAAACATTCTATAGGCTATATGGGTAGCTCTTTCATCTTTTGTTTAGGTTTGGCGGCCGTGTCCGCTATATTTATTAAATGATCCTTTTTTTTAATGACGTGTTATAACGACTGTTCGTTTTACCATCTTTTTCTGTTTCTGTATCGAAATTTGATTTGTTTGCTTTTTTTTAATACTGGGGCAAAAAATGAATAAACTAAACTTATTTTATCATGAAGCAAGTAGTCAATTTTAAGGTTAAGTTTACAACATCTAGTAGGTTTTATAGTCAAATTTACCCAAACTTATATTAGTTCGATGACGTCATCTTAATTTTCTGCTAATCCGCATTTTAACATTCATTCATTTAACGTTAATTGATTGATTACAACAATTCCACCTGGAATCACCTTGGAACCTTGATGAATTTCAAGATATTCAGAATCACGTTACAAATGGATACCAAAACCCAAAACCCACTAATTTAACTTGATGATAAGTGGTCAAAGAAAGTTCGAAAATAAAGCTTTCATAGATAGTTAGAAAATAAAGCCATCCAAAACGAAGTTGTTAGATTAAAAATATATTGGGCAAAAATGTCACCTCAATCTAGTATATACCAGATTAACGGCTCTAACTAAATCCTTAGCAGAATCTTAATTATATACAACACTCTGTAATTGCTTTGATAAACCGATGTAATCTGTCAATTACCCATGTGGTAACACATCACCTCCTCTGGATTTTTTAAAATAATCAATAACAAAACATGAAATAAAAATGTTTTTGGGGGTGATATTTAAATAATAAATATCGTTACTGGTATTTGTCACTTCTAAAATATCACATTCATCATCTTACCAATCAAGTTGGGTACCGGTACCACTCATTCTAAAATACGTTATATGAACTATTACTGCACTAATTAAAAAGTAAAAGAGTTATTAAATTTAATTTTAAATGAATTTCCAAATTAAGTACATCACCTCGATTTTATGCTTGATATTCTCAGTACAACTTGACATTTCGGTAGAACCAGAAGCTGTCAGAATCTCCTTTTTCTCAGTGACAAAATCACAATGTTCTACTCTACGTTTTTTCTTTCGCAATGGTTCAAACATCTACAGTAGTCCAGGTTCCATCACTGTAGACAGGCAGATTTTGCAGGTAACACACTCATTCATTACACAATCTAAAAAAGATTCGTTCAGATTGGAATATTTAATCTGGAACCATAAGTTAGTTAAAAAAATATGTATGTTATCTGTTCACAATTTTACTAAATCAATAATTCTAATGAAGTTAGTTTTCTTGATACCTCCTGCTGGTATATAATATTCAAAGTCTGTTATTTTATGGTATTTAACAAATGAACTAGAACAAACAATTTACACAAATGACTAAATAGCGAGCGGTTGTTTAAACAAAAAATGGTACAGTCATTATTATTATTACCCATAATAAAATATTAAAACCCCTTTTTGGAAATATAACCGGTACTAATATGGATTCACATGAATGCAAGGTCATTAGAATTCGTGCTATGTTCGAATATTCTTGGTCTTAAATTTGTAAAAAAAATATGCTATTATGAATGCAAGACAAAATTATTCAAATACTAATCAAGTATTTGAGATTACAAATACATGATAGCTATACCATGCTCCAATTGTGATGGAATATTACTGGAATTCCGGCTGGCAACCCAGGTACTCGTAGTAACAATTGCAGACAGTCACTTTGTTTAAAAATGACTTGGAGGACTATTTTTGAAACTCAACCTATACCGAAACAAGATTTGGTCACTACCAGGTTTAAATTTTAATTCTGTGGCATTGTACACCAGTACTGAAATATTTTTAAGGTAATGTATGTTAGTTCTGTAATGCAATAGACAAAAAGCTTATGACGAGTATATAAATTTTATTATTCAGAACTTGTTTGTTTTAATGTACCAGTACAAAGTTATGACATGTCCGTCAGAACTGACCAATTGAATGTTTAGAACTGAACAACTTGCCTAACTGTCTCTACTTTAAATATGCCTGGATGGTCAGTTTTAGAGATTTCTCTAAATTAATGTGGAGTCCTTCATGTATCTGAGACTATGGGCCTAAAGCAAGAGAAACCTAATATTCAAACAATTCGACCATATAGTTTCCTTGAGTACTGATAATGCATATAAATTTATGCATTTATTTAACAGAATTTGCTATGACTACAAAATAGCCAAAGTATAAGTGTGAAAATACTTTATAGTTGTTCATCTTAGTAAGAAAACCGCCGCATCTTCCATGAATAACCCCCCTGAAAAGTGGGATATGGATATTCAGACACTACGTGCATATAGCTACCATGGTTATTGCATATAAACTATATATTAAATTTAAAGTATTTGTAAGGGGCAGAGCATATGTTAAGTATAAGTGTGTAAAAACTTTACATATGTGTGAACATTAACAATATTAAAATTTGATAATGATATTTGAAAAATTACATTTTGCAATTGTTAGAACTCTAGCATGAAGTAAAACGTTTTAACTTTTTATTTCCATCTTCCAAGGTTAAATCTCTAGGTACTAGAAAGAACTTTGCTTTCATATTAGCTAATAGTCTTGAAAGCATCACATTTTACGATAAGACCTTATGTTCAAGAAACATTGAACAATTCTATATTCCATAATATCTGACAATACATTTTTCAGGGGAATTTATTAAGGCTTCATCGCAATTAAAGATATATAACAAGATACACTTTCAAAACGAATCAGTACAATAAAATATTTAGGTAGTCATATAATTGGCTTATATATCAAAATACCTTGTCTGCATTCTGCATATATCGATTTTTTGCATTTTTACGATATAAGGTACGGTGAGCATAGCCCATAAATAAGAAAAGGTCGCAGACTACCGACACAAATATGTAAGTGAGCAACGTTTAGGCGAAACGTAAATTAATAACTCGGGTTCTGATATATTCTTTCAACACGTGCAGCATGACCACTGTCCTTTGTTCACACATCGCCATTTTCGTCAAAAACAGAAAAAAGGCCAGAATCGTCGTTGCCCGTCTGTCAGCTGATCTATCAAAACAATAACAAACATAGAAAAACTATATTATGGCCACTAAAAGGCAATACTAATTAAAGCGGTTTTGTCGTAGAACGGTTCATGGTACTGATATTTATAAAGTTAAAATACAAAACAGATCTAGTGGAGCAATTTGTGTTTCGGATTAGGTTAGTGGGTTTTTGTTTCGTCTTGTTGGATAAAACTGTTCGCGATCCAGCCGGCCGGGTCTATGGCGCAGTTAATTAGCTGACATCGCCTGAACCAAGTGAATTAATGCGTTGAAGTTAGAAAACAATACACTGCAATAGCACGGGTAACCCACTTGTGGTCATGATGTAGTCTGACATTTTACAGTTTGAGAACGCTCCTCTGCTTAATCAGGAGATAATCGATTGCTCGTGTGACAACGAGCCCTGCGTTATAAAAGTATACCTCCTCTTCTTACTCCACCATAAACAGCAAGAAACCGATATTATTGGAAGATTCGTATATTAGTCTGGTAGAATTTGGTTTGGGCTAGCAGTCTGTGAGCAAAATGATAAAAAAATTATCCTAGGATCAGTCCGCTTAAAGTCTTGCAGTTATGATTGATATTAACAGGACTTCCAAGGACAAAAAGTAATATTTCTTGTTATTTAAATATTTTTTAAAGCATATAATCAAATATGTTGCTTGTTCAAACGATAAACAGTTTTTAAACTTAAAATATGATGTTCATATATTGTAGAACGGCCTCTTATAAAAAAAATCAAATTCTTGATGTTATGTTCATTCAAAAACTATTGAAGCAGAAAAAGTCGTTCACTTCGGTATTAAAACAATATTAACATAAAAGAATGCACAAATACGTAAAAAATTACACATTGGTATCTGGCATGTAGCAGAGATACTAGTTTATAGAAGTGCAAAACGGTATTGGATCAGCACTCTATACAGATACACAAACATCAATAAATGTGGTAATCAAGCCGGTAACTGAGGCAATCCAAATTCATCAACAGCTACTCCTTCCTGCAAAGTGAAAAAATATTCATATTTTTGTAATCCATAAATGTTGGCAAAGCCAGGATACTAATTAACCACACAAACACAAGTTTCAAACATAAGGATGATAATATGGACAAAAACACTTACAGGGTTGTCGGACACACTAGAAACAATGGGTTAAACAAAAAATAAAGAAATGTCTCTACCAAGTACAATACACTACAATAGGTAAGACAACCTGACCGTTTACATGTGGTATTCTAAAAATTGCCATGTTTTAAACAGTTTTCCTACATGAGCGAATAATAAATGTAGCAATATTACGTATAGACAACACTTAATTAATTTTATGTGCCACATAAGGGTCAGTACAATTAATCAAGATTGTTTGTGTGATATACATCTAGCGAGTTTGCATGCTGTGGGAGTGGTAACCACAGTGATAGTTCCCAAAACTTACGGAGGTGGAAGCTGGTACAGAATCACCAATTGCATTGGATGGAGCATTAGGTGCTGCTACTTCATCACCAAGAAAATCGTCTTCATATAAATCATCGCCCAACGCATCAAGTTCTGTGTCATGTATTGGATAATGATTTTATATTTAAATCAGAAACAAGAAGTTTTGAGACGAGTTACCTTAATACCTAAATAAGAATAGAAAACTGAGCATGCTAGTAAAAGCTAATTTTAAAAAGCCAGTATAATAATCGTTTATACTCACCAGCCTCCAAGTCATCTTCATCAATATCTGGAGTCCCGTAACTACGTCCAAGAGATTCCTGGATCTCATCGGCCATTTCTAGCATGTCCGACATATCATCTTGTAAATCCTGTTTACAAAATGCAATTTTACATTTCACATTAATTTTAAAATATGGATATTTAAATTAAGCCACATATAAACTAAGCGTTTGTTACTAAAATGTAAAGACCTCTATTTCATTGATGTTAATTTTCTTATGTTCTTTCTTCATTTCTTTTAGTCCAGTTTTCATTGCTGCTACAGTGTTGTGAGTATCTTTCATGGTTTGAATTGAGTAATTAGCTTGCTCCATGTTAAAGCTTTGTTGCGAGATATTCTCCCTCTGTGATTCATACCTACATGCAAATGAGTTTCAAATGTTTTAGATATGATAGCATAGACAGGACAATTAAATCATATTGCACTGAACATTATAACACAATTAACACAATTACACTAAACAGTTTATATTTGTTTTAATATTTTTTTTAAATAGATAAGTTTGAATGCTGACTGCAGTAATTATCCAATTAGATAAAGTGGTACTGCTAGACTGAATATATATTTCATAAAATACTTGAATTCTAGCAATAATATCAAATAAATAATTAATAATAATAACATATTGACATGGTAATCAACAATAAACAATCATATACTGAACAGAAACCTGGAGTTTTCTAGTTGAAATGTTATGTCAATTGTCAGTGCAAAAGTAGTATCACTTAATTCAGTATACAATAGTTCTTACTACAACATAACAGTCCACATCTGTCATAATTTACAAACTGTAATGTGCTTTGTTGTACTTATTGACATGATAATTCAATGGGACATCAAGTGTTGGCGAGCCCTATTAAATAATCCTAATTTTTTATACAGTTCCATAGATTAAAATAGTGCCTACGTTTTCTTTTGCTTGAGAACACGCAAAGCTCGATTCTGTACAGCTTTTCTTTGGGGGCCTGGTCGCATTTTCTTCATTTGATTTCTGTACTTTAACAGTTCTGCATCTAGTTTTGCTATTTTCTTGTCAATCGAATCTACCCGATCATCTGTCTAAAATAAAATTATGATATAAATCATTTAACCTGAACAATTTCTGTATAACGCGAAATAATAAAAACTATTAGGCCTAACATCAAAAATAAAGCATCTTAAGTATTTTTTTCCTTAGTTATTTAAGATTGTAAAATAGAAATCTACAAAGATTACAAAGTGTAAAAACTAAATTTTCACAAACATTGTTTGGCTTAGCAGGACGATTGTAGTAACTTAGAACATTTAAACATTTTGTGAAAATAAATATGAATATTTTAACTGTTGCCAACACAAGATCTTGTGTCAAAACAAGCTATCTATACTGGGTCAATGTGGCTCAAAATTTAGGTACAAAAATTCAGAAAAGATATAGGATAGGATATTCATGTTTATCACCGTGAATGGGAAAACCAAGGGGGGTTATCACACGGGCAATCGTCAGATCACCTCGCACCCATCGTCGGATTACATGAGCTATTGCAGTGTGTTGTGTATGATACTTGTTTCTTCAATTGGGTAGAACCCATTAATTCGCTGGGTTTAGGAAATGTCGGTAAAGTGCCTTTCCCAAGGACACAACCAACTAACTAGCGACCAGTTTCGCGACAAGCTAGCGACCAGATAAGAGAAAACGAAAATTTTCTTAGGGACCTACGATAACCCATACAGGGCAGTAATTTAAAGAAATGTGATGTTTTCACTATCCCTTTATGTAATTTCAGTATTCCTTTATCCACTGCTTAAATATAGGAATAATAACAGTTGTCTACTTACTGAATTGATGCAATCATTTAGGCTTGGTGGAGGTTGCTTGGCTTTGGATCTTCCAAAAATTCGGTCCATGATAGTGATTATTTAATGATTACTAAAACACACTTATATGTTCTGCTTTGTATAAAAAACAAAAATAATTTTATCAGGCCAGCTTTCAGCTAAAACGATAAGCTTTAGTCTTCGTAAATATAACATTGTTCTAATATAATACGGTGTCTGTAGAGGAACTTTTTACTACATTTATAACGGGTTGCTAATACGCCTCTAACAAATAACACAGAACACATTCAGATAATATAAAATCGGTACCTCTAAATACTACAGGATCGCTCATATAAAATCTCATTTGCTTTTGTGGGATAAACTAATCAAGCGTGACGTAGGGTTCACGTGACGAATTATCACAACATCACATGACAGTTTACAAAAAAACAAATAATGAAAAATCGAAGTAGAGGTATGACAATCACATGCAACTCTTCTGTAGGACTATATGATTAAGGCCTTTTTTTACTTTTCTCATCTAAAACAACCAATGATATCCGCTAAGCGCCTTATTCACAGAAACAACCATCCAGCTAGACTCTAGACCAGGGATGTCCTACCTTTTATTGTAATGGGCCGCATTGTCACTTGAAATAATTCAATGGGCCGCAGAAGCTATTAAATTTTAATAAAAATGGCAGGGTTTGAATTAATGGTTTTGAAAGGATTTGCGCCAATGTGTTGGTAAGGAGAAAATAATTTTCGCGCGTAATCGCTCAAAAAATGTTTGGTTATGATAAATTGCCTTAAACGACCAGAAAGATTTTTATTACATAAAGCAGACAGTACCGTTTATTAGTAGTATGATAAATTGTAATAAACGTATATTCAAAAGGGCTGTGCCGCATCTCGCCAATCATAAATAAAGGAATCGAGGTATATGAACGCATAATGGCTATTGTTGCGTTGTGATAGAAATGCAAGTAAAGTAAATAAATAATGTTATGTTGAAGACAAACGATGTTATATTAACCAAATTTACTATACAGATATCCCCTTAATTTACTCTGATATTAACGTGTTGAGGATTTATTATTAAAAGTGCGCGAAATCAGTACCGGTAATTTATGTTTTCGCGATTTTGTTAAATTTTGTAATTCGCGAACTGTAGAAAACGGTTCGCGAATAGCGATTCGCGATCCCTTAATTCCAACCCGGCATGGGTACATAAAAAAACAATTAAAAGCCATTAATTTTACTTTTGAAAATAGGAACAAATAACACACACATAGAAAGAAACAAAAACTTATTCCTACAAAACAAAGTCAATGAGATAAGTGTTTGTCGTCAGTATGTTTCTTTCTGCAATTTTGATTCTTAATGCGTTCCTAAAAGCTGACTGATACATTTTAATTAGGCTAAGATTTAGAGTTCAAAATACTACTTGGATTCAAAATGACTAGCGGGCCGCACAAAAATCTCAGGTGGGCCGCACTGCGGCCCGCGGGCCGCAGGTTGGACACCCCTGCTCTAGACTCTAGCTCTAGAGCCTTGTAGCTTGCGACCAGTTTCAACTTTCAATTTCACTGCCGTCGAACTAACCCATTATGGCACCTGTCAAGGATGGCGCATGTCTCTAGATATTCATGTTTATCTATGTGAGAGGAAAACGCAAGGCGGTATCACACTACAATTGTCACATTACTTAGTTAATAGGAATAGAGTGTTATTACACAGGTAACTCTCAGATAACCCCGATTGCCACATGCCTTACCGGGTTACCGGAGCTATTACACTAATCGCAGTGTGCTGGGTATGATTGACGAGACGTTCTTTAAACTTTTCCAACATTTTTGGGTAAATTCGACGGGCTACTTCACAAAGCCATTCCGTATAAAACTTAATGGGTTAACCTAAAAACAGTAGGCATGTTCCAATCATAAATGCCTATGCCTATCCTACTACACAATAGCTTTAGTAACCCGACTAGGGCTAATATTTAATTTAAGCGAACATTGTGTTTTTTTATAGGGGTAAACCACGAATGCTGTCACGTTGGAACTTTACCTGTGGTTGTACCATTGTCAGACAAGATCTTGTTCGAGGACAAACGCCACTGTCAAGTTTTCCATTAAAGCTTTGACCACGAAATACAGGGTCGATTTTAACATCCTTTTTTTTTCTGTCCGTAGAATTGGGTGCGGTGACCGTGTATCGCCTTTTAGTAGAAGGATTGTAGGTTCGATATTGGTCGGTTGTGTACCCGGGCAAGTCACCTAACGAACATTACCTAAACCCAGTTGAATTATTGGTTCTACCACATTAAAGGAACGTCTAATTCATTTTCAACAGACTGTAGGCTAATAGCTCCGGTCACTCGACCGTAATCGGATGAGTGCCCGTGTGTTAACGCTCCTTGCGTTTTTTCATTCACGGGATAAATATGAATATCCTATCATATCCTATCCTCTAGTGACATTTGAATTGTGAGCACAAGTTCATGTAGAGGACTTTTAAATGCAGATTTGTAATCCGAGTGATCTACAACTAAACTGAACTATTAATGGTATAAAAACAGCTTATTTTCATGCGTATGTTTTATCATCATAGGCAAGATAATCTCACGCAGCAAACAGGCAAGAAAGGATGTCACAAAATATAAAACAAAAAGTATAAAATATAAAATTAATGGCACCATTTAAATTAATCAATAATATAGTACAAATATACAAAGAAAGGGTGATACAACAAAGAACTGCTTAAATGAACTGTGCAACATTGCTGATATGTTGCAAAGGATGCTGATTTGAGCTCCCTTTCTATCTGCACGTCATGTTATTGAAGGTTTAGGTTGAAATTCAGTTGGCTGTAAATAGAAATAAGTTTACCATGTTAACCTAAAACAAGCTTACACAAAAATTTGTAAACACTAAAAATACAATACCTGGCAAGAAGCAGTCTGGTTGTCCAGGGGTTTGGACCCAGCAACAGCCACGCTGAACACATTTGTCCCACTCACTTTCCCCACAGTCCACTCTTGAAACCACATTTGTACAGCGCATCGATAGGTTACTGCCCTATATATAATTTTACAACATTAATTTTTATTCTTAGTACTATACACAAATCTGAACTTTAGTTAAGCTTATTTTGTTCTATTCAAAGTTAAACAAACACTATGGTGTAAGTAATAAAATTGTCATTGACAAACAACAGTCATTATAAACAACACAACAAAATTGTGTATCCAACATAAGCTCATAAACCAAACAAAAAATTTAATACATTAATGTTTTTATTCTATTACCATTTCTGCATGATCAATATTAATTCTATATTATTATTGTTTTTATTCTATAATTAAATATAAATGTATTTATTCTATAATTACTAATTAGGTATATTGTTAACCAAGCATATAGAAAATTAGTTATCCTTATGAAAATCTGTACAGCACCATCAATGTTTAATATCAATTGTACAAAAGCATTACCTGGGAAGAATGCTCTTCATCAGTATATTGTGTTCTTCGTTGTGATGAGCTATTTTGTGCAACAGGTGTTGCTGAAATAGAGGGTGGATAGTTTCTTTAAATTAAAATATAATATTAAATATATAAAAATACTAATACAAAATAATAATAAAACTTACTGCCCCCTCCGGGTTGGGTTGGGTTTGGATTGGGTTAAGGAATGGTTCCTGGGCCTTCTCAGAAACAGCAGTAACCAGTGTACACTTGTAATGAGTGTAAAAAGGAATAAAAATAAAGTTCATAAACATCTAAATCAAATATGATTTGCAAAGTTGTAACCATGGTTGGTGTTCGCATAATGGAACAAAAATGCCTGGTCTTAAAACCATCAAAGATTAGGCAATCGCCAGGCTACCACGGGATTTCCCACTGCCTGGCTTTTAATGTTTCATGCTTTGGATTTGCACCAACATTTGTATCAGGAAAAACAGGCATAAAAAAGCATCTTTTTTCATTTTGTTACACAACACAACCTTGTATTGCAGTCAGATGACTCACCCATCTTACATAAATTCAGTTTCATATAATCTTGGTACTTACACATATTAAGAGTAGCATCATTCATAGGTGAAACACACTGCCAGCTCACACCTAAGTTGCCATTTGGGTTGAGTAGATATGATAAAAGAGGGTTCTTTGATGCGTCAATGTTTAGAAGGTTTATCAGATCTAAAATTAAAATATTTTAAAATGTGGTATTATAAAATACAGAAATATACCACCAAAACATTTGACTAGTGTGCTAGATTTATATTGTATGCTACAGTAGATATGTATTAGAATGTCTCCATATTAATTAATCAGACACATGATTAGAAAATGTAGCATGTCAAATCAACAGGTTACCTTTACGTCATTAATTTATGCTATACAATGAACTATTGACGAAATTAAAAACTTACAAGTGTTATATGAATGCAGCCAGCAACAGCCTGCTAGTACACACTCCGCCTCGCTTTTAGGGTTTGCAGCAGATGTACAACTTATTCGAAATTTGCTTCTATCATACAGGCGTTGTGCACGGCTACACTCTGTAATATTCTTGATTGTTAAGAAATTAATGTTAACCATACAAAAAAAAATATCATAAATATTTACTTTAAAATAATGAAATATTGCACAATGTTTGTATTTAAATAACAGCTTACCATTTTTAGTAGCAGTACCAGTAGCTAATCCAAGAAGATTTCTTGCAAATTGCACAGATCCTACTGGGTTGGTAGAAGTTCCTACTAAATAAAAAAAGAGCAATTAGTAGACAGATACATTACATTTAACTAAACTCTTCCTAGTTGGGTAAGATTATATGTAAAGGACTAAAACTTGTGTAAATGTTGTGTTGAAATTTTAAATTATTTAATTACCTGCATTAAGATCATTAGATCCTGAGAGCACTTGTTCAATATCCTGTGAGCTCGGCAATGAAAAGCCATTTGGACCATACTGCAAATTATATATGTGTTGTCAATATTTAGTAAAAGGCAAAATAATGAGGCATACGAGTATTCACTTACCATTTCAGCAAAAGAACAAACTTTTATTAAATCCCTTTGGACCATATTCAGCATTTTCATTGTGTTGCACATAGACCACAACCCTGAGTAGGGATTACTTTGTACGGTTTTGTTTTGCACTGTAGTTATACTTCTATTTGCTGGCATTGATTTTGGTTGAGTTTGAACTTTTAGAATATTGCTGTGGTAATTGCTGTTTCCAAAAGATTTGTTTGGAACCTGCACAAAAGTAAAAAAAACATTTAACTAGTGGTAGAGCGTAAAGGATTATTAATGTTAACAATTTTTCAACACAGACAAAGTTGTGCCAAAAAAGTAAAAACAAATATTTTCTTTTATATTACTTAAACAGGCAGAGGAGGATAAAAAAAACTATATAAAATAGCCTATTCCTGTTTATCCATGATTATAAGAATATGCAGAATGCATTGTACACTGGCAATCGCCAGATTACCATTGAAATGATAAAGCTCCAGTAGAAACTATACATACTAAACTAAAACTTTTTGCAAGATGCATGTTTGTACCTTTGGTAAAAACAGGTTACATTTATACTTACTGGGTTATTGTTGGTTGTAATAGGTTTTTGAATGTTGGTTATTGGTGATTGGGCAGGTTGAGCTTGTGCTATCAAAACAAGGGAGCAAAGTTGGGTGTTACCCAGCAAACACAAAATACGATTTCGATCCCATGAAGTTTCCACGAAGTTTCCACCAGCAGCAGTTGATTGTGAAGCAATTGGCATTTTGGTCGGCACTGGCAACACCCATGGTGTGCTGCTGTTATAAAAACATTGTTATAAACAACATTGATAGAAATATTAAGCCAGATTATTAGTATAATGGTAGTAAAGCTGTTATGTTGAAGCTGATGGTATAATGGGGAATTTTAAATTGTAATATGGTAATTATTCATTTCTTACCTATCTTTTGAGTTAGCGGAGTTGGCTGGAGGGGTTCTGGCATCTGATATGGAGAAGCTTGGTGGTTGGCTGGGAAAAAGTGGGGTGATCGTTGTACGAGCGGTGATAGTTTGGGTAGGTAGTATGGGTGTGGTGGTCACCATACGCAATGATGAGAACATGGTTGAAGACACAACTGGGAATTCCCGGGTAAAATAATGCTCAATAGGTTGGTTGCTTAGTTGCGTTGTGACTCGTGGGAGCAGTGAAGTTGTTGATCGAGTTGATAGCAGATTGGAGGTTGTTGATTGGGTTAAAATTGGTGTGGTGGTTGTCGATTGAGTTGAAATTGGTGTGGTAGTTGTTGACTGAGTTGAAATTGGTAAAGTAGTTGTTGATTGGTTTAACATTGATGTATGTGTTGTTGATTGGATTAAATTTGTAGTGGTGATTGGTAATTGAGTGGTGGTGGGTGCATTGCTTGTTTTGTTTGTTATCTGTAAGGATTTTCTTGGTTTTGCAGATGATTGAGAGTGATCAAATTTATCTTGAGGACCCACACTTGAAACTGGCTGAATTGTGCCAATATCACCATTGGTACCAACATTATCATTTGAAGTTGTCAAGTTAGCTACGTTTTCCACTGGGGTTGGTTTGGTTGATGTGACTAGTTTCTGGAAAAATATTTGGAAAAATGTAAGAATTACCAGAATACTAACAAGCAAATTTACTAAGTACTGATCTTACGTGGTTAATATTGTTCTGAACAGTGTTGTTCAGGTAGTAACACCAAGGAGATTTGCTTGTACTACTGTCAAAGCAACATCCTCGATTTAAGCACTGGTCCTCGCTGATAAGTGGCCAACCACAATCCATGCGCATCTTTAACTGCACATTCTTGCAATCTTCTGCTTCAGGCTTTTTCACATCTATGTAAGAGAAGGCAACAATTTGTTACATTGTGTTTGGACCAACCAAATATCTTTGTAGTTAAGTTCGTCGCCTTTGAGCCTAATGGTTGAAATTGATCACCAGATAGTTGGTTGTGTCATTTGGTAAGGCACCTAGTGGTACCGCCTGAAACAAGGGCAATCGGGGCATTAATGGTTGTTACTAAAACTAAAGGAACATTTCTCATTTACAACACATCACAATTGCTCTGGTAACCCGAAGGTGGGTGTAAGGCAATCTAAAGATGGCCCATGTAATAACTTCCTCGCGTTTTCCCAATCACAAGGATAAAACATTAATATCTTATTCTGTTTTAGCTACTGGTTGAGTAAATTTATGTGTATCTTAAATTATGTTAAAAGCAATAGTTTTACCCACATTTATCATAACAAGCAAGAAACATCGATGTGAATGGGTCCCAACAACACTGAGCAGCATTACAGGCATCTTCATTGCTTAGGTTGATTGGCTCATCCAATAATGCTTGGCATTCAACTCTCTTGTTTGGTGGCACTGATGAGCATGTTGCTTGTTTGCATAGTGTCGCTGCAAATATTGAGTTGCAATAAAATGTTTTAAATTTTTTCAACTATCGTTTGTGAAATAGAAATAATTACTTACGATCTTTCTTAAAACATGAAGAACCTTCAGATGTGTCAGGATCCCAACAGCAGTTATGAGCCAAGCATTTCTTTTCGCTCTTGCCTTCATATTCACAACTGCAAGTAGTTAAAATTGTTGTTGTGCAAAAATAAAAGTTTTACGTTAAAAAATGGAATCATAATGGTAACCAACGCACCTAATTCGACTGATCGTCGGGACTGAACATGCTAAGTGACACACCGTCGACTCGGCCGGCTCCTCCATTTCCGCTTCTTCTATCCATTCTATCGCTTCGCCTTCTTCTAATGCCAATTCTCCGCTCTCAAATGCCTTAAATCTATCATGTGACCATTCCTTGCTCAAGTCACCCGACATCTTCCAAATGAGTTTTGAATAACTTCCTATAAAATGTTAAGTTTTGTAACCAAATTCTTTTAAAAGTTGTTACCACACGTCTTAATATAGTTCATACAACACATAAAACGCGTCGGCTTGCATAATATTTTTTTCTCACTAACGTTTTTTTAATTAATTTTTCCAAGACTAAACAATTTTGTGTTCTGTTGGAGGGTTTCTCATGATCATGGTCAGACAACTCTATAGTAAGCATAAATTACGTGTAGTAGCGCGTACACTAGCGCGTTTTTTTACGAATCTATCTGTACATAACAGTTCATGCTATCATTTTAATAAAACAAATTTATCGTAAAAAATTGTGTCCAAATTATACATTTCCGTCTTTCAGAGATATTTCTCACCTTTCAAAAGCAGCAGGACACAAAAAATATGTAGTAATCTTCCCAACATTGTCTTCATATATATATTAGCTCGTAAGCACTGTTAAAAACTTTTGATAACAAAAAGAGTCGCAACAGGTCTATATGTATACCTATTTATGCCTACACTGTTCCTTCGTTCTATGTTGATATAAATAATTTTACACACTTGGTAAATTCTTCTTTAAGTACTGGCAAATCTGCATGGACTTTTCACAGTGGTAAAGACTACCAAATATGTCCGTGTGCTTCACACGCCTGTCTCAACTAAAATAACTTAAATAATAAAGGTGAAGTTTTCTTGTGTCTCGCATCGTTCTAAAACACAACCGACTGACGGCGCCAAGACTAATTGTGATGTTTAACGTTGCAACTTCTAAACAAGTTCACGTTTCAAAATCCGAAACGTTTAGAAGCAACGTTTAGTTCGCACAATTTGACCTCGCCAATTAACTCGGGTGTGTAACCTTCAATATAGTTTAGAAGTACCGATAACCGGATATGCACATGAAGTAAATTCTATGCATTTCCGCCTCGGCAACTGATTAACTGACACATTCCGAAGGGTTTAAGGCAAGATAAGAATAGACTGTCCATTTAATGCAACGAAGGTCCAGACAGCAGGTACCACAGCTGTAATTATCTGCGCTTTTTTGTTTTAGAGCACAATGAAATCAACGTAAATGCATTAGGTTGATTTTATTACACGCGTCCTTTTGTTGAGCGAGTTTTTTTGTGCTTAAAGTACCAACGACAGATAAAAGATAATTACCAAAATCACCGGTCTTGTGGCGAAGAATAAAAACACCAAGACTTCGGAGAATTACACGGGCCAATTACCGTCTCACTACCCTGTGCTAAAAATATCTCCCGAAATTGCGAATGTAAAATAAATTTGTAAATTCTTAAAACACAAAAATACTCTGATTTGGGTAGAAGGGAATTTTATTATTCACAGCAACAATGAATATGAAATAATAGCCCACACTAAGAAAACAATCATTGATGTTTTATGTAGAAAAGTTATATTGAAAATATTTCAACACAATCCACTAACCCGAGAAAACACACAAGTTTTCAGAAACGAAAAGTACTTTACTTTTATTTGAAATTATTCAATCTTGTGTGATTTAGCAAAATATCTGTGTAGAAATGCAATAAACCTTCACTCATCGTCATCTTCAATGACTGTTCGTCGTTGTCGCTTCTCAGTCGGTCGTATTTCCACGTCACTGTCAAACAGAATAAGGAATGACCATTTGGTATAGAATGCATGTTGCTTTTACTCTAGCCCATGCCCACTTATGTATCGGAGAATGCCAGGTGAATCAAAAAACGATCACACTTAACTATGCCATTCAGTTGAAGGGTTTCAGGTTTGAAACTGGTCACTAGCTAGTCGGTTGTGTTCTTGGGCAGTGCTTTTAACGGACATTGCCTGAACCCAGTAGATTATTGGATTCTACCAAATTAAAGAAACGCCTGAATCATACACAACACACTGCAATTGCTTCAGTAACCCGACAGTGGGCGCGAGGTGATCTGACGATTGCCCATGTGTTAACCCCCTTGGTTTTCCCATTCACAGGGATAAAGATGAATATCCTATCCTATCTTATGAAAAAAGATGGAAAGAGGCCAGAGCAAGCACATCAAATTATCACCATTATCTTCATCATAATGGCTCATAAAACATTATTTTAATAAGAAACAAGTTCAGTTTGCACCTTTCTGATGAGGTAGATGGCATTCTCGATCTCTTGTTGCTTGGTTTTAGCAAAGCAATCGAACTTTCAATCATCATTGGAGACAAAGAAGCAGGAATCCTCCAATATTGTTCCTGGCCAAAAGAAAATTCTGTTCCAGACAACTTTATAAAAATGTACAACAGAGTGTATGAATTGTTCAAGAAATAAATAGTCACATGGTATCGTATCTCAGATGCTGTGCATTCCCAATTAGAGATTTCAACATAGCAGAATTAACAAAAATAACAAAGTGAATACGGTTATTCTGACGAGAAAAAAAAATTTACAAATAGCAATGCATTGTTATGTACAAACGTTTTAGAACTATTTTCAGTTGAAAAAGCAATGTCTGTGCAATGAAGCATTTTGCCTGTATTTGTTAGGCTGAGGTTTTTAGAAGCTAAACTTCCGTGGATTCGTGTAACAGCATGTTATGATATTACTTTATTAATTTCTCTGACTATATATAAGATAATAAATGAGATAAGAAAACCTACACGAGTTAAACAAAAATTACCTGTTCGTTGGATGGCGGTTGGAGTCCCAGTGTTTTCAAAAGCTTCTTGAAGTAATAATTGTCCAGAGCGGACTCTTGCTGCTCACTCACAGGAACCAGAGGAATCGACTCAACAGGTTCTGCATTGGAACTTGTGTTTACCATTTACCTTGCAGCTTATGGAATGATGTGTATTAGGCATGTCTTGTCTGACGCAAAACCAAGCATTTACTTGAACAGCATTCAATATCAGAGCAGCAAAGTGTACTTAAAATATGTAGTTTGAAATAATTAAAAATCTATTCTTACCATCATCTGGCAACACACGCCGATCAGCCAAAGAATTTTCAAGACTTTGTTGAACCCAGGTTATATTTTCAGCATCAGAATCCGGAAGGTCATTGTAGTCTCTTATAAGATTGCTGCACTTTTCCACTGTCAGGGGAATAGTTTTATAAGAAATTTACATTAAAAGTAGTTTTTAATCATTTAATTTTAATCAAAATTCATATGCTGAGAAATCTATTGTATCAATGTTGCTTTACCTTTGTCGGTGTGATCACTTTCGTCACTAGATGGCACTGGAGCATCATCTTCACTTTCTTCACCTCCTGTGGACCAAATTTATTTTAGGTTTTTTGTTAAAAAAAACTCAGCATGATGAACTTTAAAAATAACAAAATAAATATAAAATACAAACCAATGTGCATAATTTCTTGTGCATTTCCACTTTTTGGTTTGCTTGCTCTTTTTTTGTAAAGTTCTTTTCTGCATTACATTTAAAGTGAATGGGTCAAAGAGCTAAATATAGACTTGGCTTACCTATCATTGACCAATCCAAGAGCGAGAATTTTTTCAACTACCTTTGGACGAGACTTCTTGTTGCTCATCATTTGAATGATGTTGCCAATTGGATCTTTGAAAGTTCAGACAGCATGAGGTAAGAAAGGAATCAAAAAATAACAAGCCCGGAAACTCACCACTTGAATTGCGATATTCTCCGACCAATATTTTCAATTCGTTTACATCATCTTCTCTCCACACTAGAGACTTGTTGCTGCGAAAATAAAAGAGGTAGAAAAACTATTAGATAGTTAAAAAATAGTATTTCAATGAAAAAATATTACTTAATTAAGTGGGTTAAAGTATGCAGGTTACCTATTTTTTTGTTTATTTAATATATATATTAGGTAATTTACCCCTTTGCTTTTTTCAGTTCCACCAGAGACTGAGAAAATCCTTGTCTCACAAGCTGCTGACAAACCTGACGTCTCGTTCGTGAGTCGTTGCTGATATCAGACAAAATCCCATCAACAGTATCTGTCAATATTATACTTGTGTCAATTCATATTCCTTTTTTATCAATGTACAAAACACTCACTGTAAGTTAATCAAACATTCAGCTTTTATTAAACTGCCTGACAAGTTACTTTAAATTACAACCACCACTTACCAATGTCCTGATCCTTGTATTTGTTATAAAGATCTGTCAGTTCTGCTATGTCGTCATCGGACCATACATTTTTACTTTTACCCGGTTTTCTGTGCCAAGGAAGTGGTTGTTGATATTAAAAATCGAAAAGCTTTAAAAACACCAACCTGTTTTCTGCAGAAAATGAACCATATCCTTCTGTGACATCATAAACTTCTGCAGCAGAATTTTTCCAGAACAACATTTCAACGAATAAATTTGGGTTTTCTAAAGAGACCTCCTGAAACTTGGAGATAAGCCAGCGAGCAAAAGTGATGATTTCTTTATTCGATTTACTGCTTACTGATGTGTTAATCTAAAATGAAATGGTTACAAACATTACAAGGCAATATAGTATTTATTAAATCAGTTTTACTACTAAAAAACAGTTTCTAAAAAAGTTCTCTTGCCATATCATGTCTTAACATTGCAATTATTCAATAGAGTGTACCTTTTGAAAGACGCGGAACAAAGAGATTTGGAAGAGAAGTCCATACATTTTGAGTGAGAAGCCAACTCTGTGCAGCATCTTCACCAAGCAGTGGTTAACATGATCATCATTTCGATCAAACTCTTTCAACAACCGAACATATTGAACCATGATTTTTGAATCAGCAAATCTGTGGTCGCACAATTGTGGGACAATATCGTTATGTTTGTGGTATAAAATGTATTATAACACAGACGTTCGTCCAGTCTGCTTATTGGAGCTATTTAAGTGCATTGCATACAACAGAGAAATTTATTTAGTTATTTAGCTTGTGCTCCATTTAGTGAAACACTAGCAATAGACTACACATCTTTATTTTTAATCACATGGGAAAACAACCCGAATTTGAACTTGAGAAAACAATCCATAACATTTTAAGTATCGGGAGCATCCGACTAAAAGTTTTAAGTTTTATTCAAATTATTTGTAATAGTTTGACACCTGCTAAATGGAAGTTCTCGATATTGACTTATTTGGTAGCTTAGTTTACAAGTAAAGAAGCAAGAGTTTAGGCTCTAAGAGCAACTGTAAAAATAACAGCATAAAAACACAAAACTGATAGCTTTGGTTGATGTGAATTCCTACTTTTTCAAATAATCTTGATAATTGAATTCCATCTCTGTGCTTCTGGGAGGGGGAAGTTCCTCCTCCCCCTCACTTTCCTGCTCTTCCTCCATCTCTGCTTCCTCACCAACTACATCTGTGTGAAGAACTTTGAATAATTTCCCACTTAACTGAGTAGAGTTTTGACATAATACAAAAACTAATACATATAAAGGGAAAAACAGTTTTAAAAATGATTCATGTTTTAGAAAATGTATGCTTTGTTTAGTTTAAAAATAAAAAAACATACTAACTTGTTAAATCAGCAAGGCAGATTTCTTGCATTGCAGTCAATTCTTCATCATTCGTCATAGAAGTTGTTCCAAAAATGTCTTTTTCAGGCCATACTTCCCTGGTAATCACATGGGAGTGAATTTTAACTGGTGAGTGATCTGTTACTTATTCCTAATAACGTGCAGCATTTGTTTAAAACAAAATTAAAATATTATACCTCGCAACACGTAGCATGGTAACCGACTCGTTGCATCTTCCAGCGTGAAGATGACTTTGTATTTTGACCACAGCAGTGCGCTGCTGATCCTCTTCTGATAGATCAGAGGTGGGATCAAAAACGTCAGCTGGCCGAATATCTGTTGTATTCTCAGAGTTTGCCTCCTGTCGCATTGTATAGGTTAAAAATATTAAATTGTTTTTACCCACCAATGTAGGATAATAATACTATCTGTTACAATCTTGATTTGATCACCCATGTCGACCGTTTTATTTAGCTTTCATATTATTTTTTTAAAGGTTTGATTTCTTTTTAAGTTTGTAAAATATTCACACATTTTTAGCAGTTGTTATTACTAAGAGAGGTAAGGTAGTGCAGAAGCCTCAGCATATTTTCACATTACGAGCACAAACTAGTTACTTTACTGTTAAGGGTCCTTTTAAGAATTTATTTTAAATTTTAAATAATCCTCTTCTATATAATAAAGAAACATCAGCACTAAGGAAGTAAAACTTCTAGAAGCAGCCGGTAACAGATATGATAACCCCACCTGTAAATAATCTCTCAGTTCAGTTTGAATGTCGCCCCATTTTAAAGCACGTTCCTCTTCAGTTAAGGTCTTTTCTTTTGTTGTGTTTCTTTTTCCTTTTTTCTTTTTCTTCGAGACACGTACTCTTTTCTCGACAACGATTGTTTTGTTTCTAAAAAGAAAACAACCCTTTAACACTTATTTAAAAAACGGTTTTAATCCCAAGATCAAACTAATCCATTAACACTTAGAAAAATGAGAAGTCTCACATAGTTTACTGGGCACAGAAAACAACGTTTCAGTATCAAATGTTTGCATCAATAGAAAACCTTTGTCTTCTACACTATGCATTATACATTCACAGAAAAGTTGAGTTTGAATTACAGAGTATTGTTTATAACAAAAAATAAAAACAATTGTAACTGACTTGCAGTAGTTTTCAAACATCTTCAAAAACAAATGAGTTGTTTTAACCAGGTCCTTGAGAAAACCTCGGGTTTGTTTTCTTTCATCAAATTTTCGAAGAAGAGTTAAAAATATCTCACGATATTCGACCACATAGAACACATTGTCTGATTGGAATAACAACATGCATTAGTATTAGGTACTGAAATAAAAGTCACGAAAATATTATATTGACACTAAATGTGTTAAACAAAGAACCAAAAGAGCACTCGAATTTGCTGAAGCAATTCTGTGTGACACCAACGCTAGTATGTTAAAAAGCGAAGGGTCGTCACAGTAGTAATAAAGCTGTTTAGATCAAAATGTCTACACCTAAAATCTACTTAGCAAAATGAAGTTTACTGGTTTGAGTGGCGATAAAATAAAGTTTGTCGCAACCGGCATGAGGCATCACACAAGTTATTTTTAAAATTCAACTTTGAAAGTTAGCACATATATTCAAAATATCACTGACTTAAAATAACTTTTGCAGCTTCTTTCAACTCAGGATTATTGGACTGCTCCATCTGGTGGACGGTCATAAGGAACTCATGGTAGCAACGCAGGGCCATGTGCAATCTGTGTAAAGAAATAAAATGATTTTAAATTGGAAAGAGGAAGTGGAATATTTGGGTGATTTGTTATGTTGAGAAGTGAAAAGAAGTCTATGACAAGTTGTCTAAACTACGACAAACTGCATGCCAAAAATAAAGCAAGTAGTTTATTTGAAAATGCCTACCTCTTTCCCCATGCCTCTGCCTCCTGCTTATCAGTTCCCATCAGCTCAAAGTAATCAATCATCTGCATATCGAGGTAGTGCAGTGTTTCCAGTTGCAATGTTTCCGAGATCAGTTCAATACGGAAATTGGAATTTCTGTGAAAAAGAGGTATTTTAAGACAGAAATTTTGGGATAGAAAGTAATGTTGCTTTGAGCTAAAAAATATAGTTCATTGGTATTATGGTTTGCCAAAATATAATATTTAAACTTGAATTTTCCACTTATATTTATTTATTGGTACCTGGCAATTTTCCTACTGCCTACCATGTTTTTATTGTCATCATTACTTTACTTTACTCTCTTTTTTGTTGAGTCCTGTTGTAGGGGCATTTTAAGAAGGACAACATTTTTCTAGGATCAAAAACTATTCCATTCAGCTCATGCCAAATGAGTGTCTAAATAAACAAACCGATTGAATTCGAGAAAGAAGCTCATGGCTGAGAAGTAATACGACTCATCATGGTCCTGGGCTTTCTCCCGTGATAACCGATCCTTCACTGCTCTCATCAGAACATTATATGAGCTATCCAGCATATGGTTGCAAAATTCTTTCAAGATCTTCCGAATGTTAAGTGAAGACCGACTTCAAACAAAATTTAAATAAATTAGATAAGTTATTGGTGATAGTGACAATATTAAATCAAGTATTATAAATTCTATTTTTCAGTTGAAAACTACAAACAAAATCAACTTTATTAACATGGATATATTGAATCTACCTTGTGTAGAATATAAGAAAACTAATTAAAGAAACATTATTTTATGCTACAATTACATACAAAGATACAACAAATACTGCTCATATTTTTTTGAATGGTAAATAAAATGCACAAAGATGGTTCTGTCTACCACTGTGGAAGGTCTTGGACCAACGCCCGTCGATTGCGAGCTTTCTTCAGCCTTGTCTTTCCATCATCAAATGATACTTTGTCACATTGTCGCACAGATTTGTGCACAATAAGGTCTCGACTATCTGATATCGATTTCGTTCCACGATGGACAAACGTTCCACCGAATCGTGAGTGCCTTTGGAATAATAATAGCGACCATTATAATTAAACGTTGGTGGCAATTGAAAGTCACGATTTAATCATTTTATAGAACTTACCATGGAGTCATTTTTGCCCGTTCTGCCTTTTTCTTAGATTCCTCAATTTTCCTCAGATTGAGAAGTTCCTCACCTTCTCTTTGTCGATCACTTGCAGATTTTGCTTTTCCTGTTTTACCAAGTGCTTCAGCTGTCTGTACAAATATGGAAACACTTTCTTAGATGTTTATATACGATGTGACAACCATTTCATTAGTTATTATACTATGATTTTTAAATTTACCACAACAACGAATATAGTCCAAATAAAGTTTTACAATCCCATAACAACCTGTTCTTTCAGCAAAAGGCAAATTATTTCAATAATGTGAAGAGAATATTCTTGCTCTGTTGATGAACCAGCAATAAAGATGATCAGAGAGTCGATCCCAGCAACATGCAACTCCCTAATACACAGTGGACATTGGTTGGTGCTTTCATGCTAGAAAAGTTGGTAGTAAAATGACATTGAGAGGATTAAATAAAAGAACAAATGAAAACCTGATGATTTTATCGTGCGATGAAAAGTTTGAAATTTTTTTCCGGTCTTCATTTGTTGGAGGAATATGAAGAAGGTTCCGGATGAGAATGAGAATCCTCTCCACTTGCAATCCTACTTCAGGTCGTCTATCTTCCCATTCTGTCTCCAGCACATCGTAAACTTTCTGAGAAAGAATTTTCCAAATTTCTTCATTGGTTCCAAATGCCTGTGGGAAAGTTAGTATAGTTAAACTGGAATAAGCCAAAATGGTCAATAATCCGTGATCAATTTTATAATCAACAATGATTTTTTAACTGATGGTATGCTAAGCAATGCCCGGAACAAGCAATACATAAAATACCAAAAAACTTACATCTTTATAACCTTGATTATAGGAAACAATATTCAGGAAAAGATGGTGCATTGTGGTGTCTTTGGGTGTTTTCCCACCAAAACATAGTAAGGTGGGTTGGGTCAGATTTACCACCAACCTGATAACAAAAAGATTAAAACACCAAGGTCCTTCCAACGAAACAAGTGGTCCGGCTGGTTAGTCTGGTGGTAAAGTGTGTCGCCTTTTAATTAAAAAGTTGCAGGTGCGAAACTGGTCGCAAGCTAGTCGGTTGTGTCCTTGGGCAAGGCACTTTACAGACATTGCCTGAACCCAATAGATTAATGGGTTCTACTAAATTGAAGGAAACTGTCTATCATATAGAACACACTGCAATAGCTCCGTTAACCCAACGGTGGACGCGAGGTGATCTGACAATTGCCCGTGTGTTAAACCCATTGGTTTTTCCATTCACTGGGATAAACATGAATATCATATCCTATCCTAATCAATATATACATTTTACAAAGACTTCTTATTGAGTTTTAAAAAACAAACAAAACAATGCTTATTGTTCTACCGCAGCACAGTTTGGAAAAGTTCATCATCATCAGCATAGTGGGTAAGCAGGGGTATGAGATCATTCTGTAGGATCTGTGATTCCCCAAGTTGAATTCGAACACTGTGTGTTGAATCATCATTGTGAAGATATTTAATCAGAAACTTGATGCTATCTGTGGAATGGTCTTTGTTACTGGTATAACATTTCAGAATTCCACTAAAATGTAAACTTTTTTTATAGATTTAAATCGAGTATTAGTTGTTCCATGGACAATACTAAAATGAGGAAAATAGGGAAGGAGGAAAACTGCTTACCAAAACTATGGAAAGTAATTCTAACCCTGCTGCCAACACTAATCTCAACCCCAGAACTTACCCTACTAACATCAACCATAACCTCCTTTTCTCATTTCCTTCTTTCAGTTTCCCCCTCATTCCATTACTTTAAGTATGATTATAATAAAGTAGTTCTATTTGGGAGATTAATGTAACATTTACTCTATGGACCAGTATAGTCTGTTACACCGTCATGGTATATAAAAAAAAAACTGTATAAGACTAGCATATCCGGTAAAGCATGTATACTAGTATACATATACCATGAAATGGATCAGCGTACCTAAGCAATCGACTTCTTTAAAATATTTATCTTCTTCCAAATAACCCAATGCCGCACATGTTGAAACTATCTCTGTATTCATTTCTTATTTGACGTAACTAATCAACAAAAATACATGGAATCAAACTCTTATGGAAAATAAAAACTTTTCTAAAGACAACTTTACACAAAATATAGTAAAATCTACTGGCGGGAAAAAATGGGGAATACCCAACTTAAATTCGCGCAAAAATATATTTTCGTGAAGGGGTGGTCAGATATTTCATGTTGTTTCTCTATGATTTACAACACGCAGAAAAGTTTAGGCTATCGCCAGGCAAGTACCTTACGTCGGGTTACCGGAGATATTGCAGTGTCTTGTATATAACGGAAATCGAGTGGACAAAATATAGTTAATTCCATACATGTTGTATATAAATTTGCCGATAAATATTTATATATTATGCTGATGTACATATAGCATTGTTCTAAGCGTAAAAAGTTGGTAATCATATTGATTTTTTTGCCAGTTTGTGCAGCTATGTATACTAAACTTTATTCCATCGGTGAATAGGCTAGGCCTATATACTGAGGCGATCTATTAACGCCCACACTTAACATGAAAATTAAATCAACTAGAGAGTGTCAACCACGTGTTTAACCACCACTATTTGTAAACCACATGTTGTAGGCCATATACTCATGCTACAGGGTCCCTAACCACAATTTGTATTTTATACACTGAGTATATGTATAGTTTGTTTCTGCAAGCATAAACGCATGGGTCCCAGAGTTATCAAGCCAAACTTCTTTTCCATGTGTAGTTAAAAAAGAATAAGCGTCTTAAATTTACGAACATTTTCACCACAAATATTTTAAATTAAACCTTCTTTTCAAGCGCTGAAGTGAAATGAAGCTAAATTGCCAAAACAGCCCGATTTAGTTTTTCATGTGTCAAGGAATTCCCCTAGGTTTAGTAGATAAGTTTCTGTTTTTACATATGTGGGTCATGTTATGTAACAATTCCTAAAGTTTTAATCTGATTTGTCGACTGCTTGTCTTATTTGTCAGTGCGATATGGCATGCCAGTCAAAAACATAATTCAGGAACATATCGTCGTTTTTAACGTAATTACCCTAAGTAAATATTTTCTTTCTTTTAATTGGCACAAAGTGTCTAATAGTCCAACATTTCGCCAAATCTGATCAAAATTAGAGCAGCCGTTCGAGCGCTATATGCCCCAAAAAGCTAATTTATTGGAAAACAAACCTTTTGGATTTTAACGTCTCAGGGGAATTCCCCTGGATTCATTACCCAAAATTTTGGTTTCTTCGTATCTAAACCATGTTCTCTTACAAATGTCAAATTTTCATTGCGATTCCATTATTCCTTTTGGCAGATGTCGGGGCGACATGGCATGCTTGTCACAATCATGATTTGAGAACAAAATCTTATTTTTAGGGTATTTCCCTAAGTACTTTTTTTATTTCTTCTAAGTGTTAAATCAGTGACTTATGCACTTACATTCTAGAAAATCTGATTTAAATTGAAGCAGCCGTTCAAGCGCTATGCCCCATAAAAGCTAATTCTTTAGGAAAAATACTGTTTTGGTTTTTAACGTCTCAGGGAAATTCCCCTGAATTTATCACCCAAAATTTTGGTTTTTGCATATCTATACCATGTTGTCTAAAACATGTTAAGTTTTTATTGTGATTTCATTAGTCTTTCTGGTAGATGTCGTGGCGATATGGCATGACTGTCACAATCATGATTTAGAACAAAATCTTATTTTTTAGGGTATTTCCCCAGGTAATTTTTTTATTTCTTTTAACTGTTGAATCAGTGCCTAATGTAATTACATTCCAGAAAATCTGATTTAAATTGTAACATCCGTTCAAGCGCTATGCCAAAAAAGTCAACTTTTTTAGAAAAAAATACCGTTTTGGTTTGTAACGTCACAGGGGAATTCCCCTGGATTTATTACCCAACATTTTGGTTTCTGTATATCTAGACCATGTTGTCTAACAAATACCAAAGTTTGATTGCGATTCCATTTTTCCTTCTGGTAGATGTCGGGGCGACATGGCGTGCTTGTCACAATCATGATTTGAGAACAAATTCTTATTGTTTAGGGTATTTCCCTAGGTAATTTTTTTATTTCTTCTAAGTGTTAAATCAGTGACTAATGCACTTACATTTCACCAAATCTGATTCAAATTGGAGTTGTCGTTCAAGCGCTATGCCCAAAATAGCTATTTTTCTAGAAAAAAACACAACCGTTTTGGTTTTTAATGTCCCAGGGGAATTCCCCTGGTTTTATCTCCCAAAATGTTGGTTTCTGTTCATCTAGACCATGTTGTCTAACAAATGGCAAAGTTTCATTGCGACTCTATTCTTCCTTCTGGTAGATGTCGGGGCGACATGCCATGCCTGTCAAGCGTTTGACGAAAAAAAAGAAAAAAAAAAAAAAAAGAAAAAAAAAAAACGGACAAAAACAATATGTGTCCCATTTTTCCAAATGGGACCCATAATAACGCACCGCTAAAATTTTCTTTGTGTAAAACATATATCCTTTAAATGTAGCTATCATAGCCTAAAGCAGCGCGCAGAGCTAAATATCTTGTTCAATGCTTGTATTTTGTCGCTTAATGTACAGTTATTCGAGGTGGCTGCTAGATCCCCGAGTGACCATCCCCTTACATAATATTGGTGGTAGTTACAATTTGGTGGGATCACTTTACACTTTTATTCTCCCGTCTCCAGGTAGGATTTCATGATTATATTCTTTAATGGGAAAACGCAAAGGGCGTTAACATAGGGTAGGATAGGATATTCTTGTTTATCCCGTGAATGGGAAAACAAAAGGGGGTTGCCACACAGGCTATCGTCAGATTACCTCGAGCCCACCGTCGGGTTACCGGAGCTATTGCATTGTTTTGTATATTGATTCACTCGTTCCTTCAATTTAGTAGAACCCAATGATCCGCTGGGTTCAGGCAATGTCCGTTAAGTGTTTTGCAAAAGGACACAACCGACTAGCAAGCGACCAGTTTCATACCTTCAACCCATCGACTGAAAAGCGAAGCACTAAACCACCAGACTAACCCGTCGGACTATCGTCAGGTAGGGAGAACTTAGCTGGCAGAGCAATGGGTACGCATCCTAAGGTGATGGATTCGAATTCCATAAATGCCTGGTGTTTTCCTACTATCGTCACGCTTTCAAAATGTCACATTACCCCTTTAATAACTTGGTTGTGACGGTTTTAATAAAAAGCAAGTCATTAAAAAGGCATATTAGCAACGTAAGAGCAAAATGTTAGAAATCCAATGATACATATAAATAGAAAAAAACGAGAATAATAAATCCGGATAAACCTTATGAGGTGTCTCATTATACATATATAACAGGTAGATGTGGCTAAGTTAAAAATTGCATCATAAAAAATAATGACCATTTAGATAGATATATGAGATAACTCATGGTAAATTGTGTGAGATAGTAGTCAATGTTTTGAGGACAAACATAAAGTAATGTAATGATTGGTAATTAACACTTGCGGTATGTTGGGATAAAATACACAATAAGGCAATCGTGGGCATACTAATAAATGACTAATTAGTTGCAACAGCTTCATCCATATGAAGTCTAGGATTGGATTTAGGAATGGAAAAGTAAAGAAGAGGTAAAGCTGCTCCAATTAGACCAAGTAACATGTAATGGGCTACTATCTGATCTGGAGGAAAGATTATTTTCTTGATTACTTACACAAAGAAGCTTAACTATAGAAAGGGAAAGGGAATTATATTCGAATTGTATTTTTTGCCATTTTAGTATCCTAGGTTATGTAGATCTGCAGCACTTTTAAAGTGTCACATTTAACTTGATATTTACTGCATAAATTTTAAAATTCTTTATGAATGTACGGCAGAGTAACTTAATATCTCCAGTCTATAAATTTTATATTGTTAGTTGATACATGCACATGTCACATATACTGGGATACTGGGTGACACAGATTGCAGGCTAAATACAGACACAATTAAACAAATAACCACCTTCTTCAATGTTCATCTCACTTGTGGCTACATAATGATTTTAATTCACATTTGATTCCATGAGATAAAATGTTACCTGGAACAGCATTGAGAATGGAGAAGAAAGAGACATTGATCACAATGGCAAACCACATCAGAACATAGGTGCTTGTCCCTTCACTAACAGGAAATGCAGCATCTGCAGCCAACTCCATAGTAAGAGGCTGTATGGAATACACCAGAGTTCCCAGTAACAGTGTTGAGGACCATAATCCAGCTGGATTAAAATTATAAGCCAACTTACTCAAAAAATCTAAAAATTTTAGTAAAATATCGGACATATTTTTCAAAACTAACCATGGGTGAATAGAAATGGTGGTGTGGATATCCAACCAATGGACATTGTGACCAAATAAAGTGCTGCGATAAATGCAATTATAACAGAGACAATCATCATTGTGTTCATGTAGCGTTTGATAAAATCAGCCAACCTGGTAATAAAATGTAAACACATTTGTACCTTATGGACACACAAAATTGCAAAAGCTTAAACTTTAAAATAAGGTAATTTTGCTTACCGACAATAAACTATTCCTATTCCAGCACCCAAAGCTCCAGCTACAGCACCAAGTATACCAACCTCTTTCTGTGAATAATATAAATTTAAATTGGATTCTGTGGCAACTTGCCAACTTTAGTTATGGGTCCCATTTGGAAAAATGGGACACATATTGTTTTTGTCCGTTTTTTTTTTTCGTTTTTTTTCGTCAAAGGTTTGACAGTCATGGCTTGTGGCTCCAACATCTACCAGAAGGGGTTATGGAATCGCAATAAAACTTTAACATTTGTTAGTGCACATAGTCTAGATATGCAGAAGCCAAAATTTTGGGTAATTTAATTTGGGGAATTCCCCTGAGAGGTGAAAAACCAAAACGGTACTTTTTTTTTAAAAAGGTACCTTTTTTGGCCATAGCGATTGATCGGCTACTCCAATTTTAATTAGATTTGGTAAATTGTAAGAACATTAGCCAATGATACAAACTTTAAAAGAAATCAAAAAATTACCTAGGGAAATACCCTAAAAAATACGATTTTGTTCTCAAATCATGATTGTGACAGTCATGGCTTGTGGCTTCGACATCTACCAGAAGGGGTAATGGAATTGCAATAAAATTTTGAAATTTGTTAGCGCACATAGTCTAGATATGCGGAAACCAAAATTTCGGGTGATGAATCTAGGGGAATTCCCCTTAGACGTTAAAAACCACAACGGTATTTTTTTCTATATAAATACCCTTTTTTAGGCATAGCGCTTAAACGGATGCTACAATTTGAATCAGATTTGGTGGAATGTAAGTGCATTAGTCACTGATTTAACACTTAAAAGAAATAATAAAATAACCTAGGGAAATACCCAAAAAATGGGATATGTTCTCAAATCATGTTTGTTACTAGGATTCCATGTCGCCCTGACATCTTCCAAAAGGAGTAATGAAATCGCAATGAAAATTGGACATTTGTAAGACAACATGGTCTAAATATGCAGAAACCAAAAATTTGAGCAATGAATATAGGGGAATTCCCTTAAAACGTTTTTTTTTAATAAATTAGATTTTGTGGCCATAGCGCTTGAACGGCTGCTCTAATTTTATTAAAATTCGGTAAAATGTTAAAACATTAGACACTCTTTGCCAATTCAAAAAAGAAAACATTTACTTAGGTTAATTTTCATGAAAACGAATTTATGCTCCTGAATTATGATTGTGACAGGCATGCCATATCGCACTGACATCTCCAACAAGAAGTCGACAAAACACATAAAACTTTAAGAATTGCTACATAACATGACTCACTTATGTAAAAACAGAAACTTATCTACTAAACCCAGGGGAATTCCCTGAAACAACAAAAAACTAAATCGGGCTGTTTTGGGAATTTAGCTTTATTTCACTACAGCGCTTGAAAAGAAGCTATAATTTAAAACATTTTTGGTGAAATGTTCATAAATTTAAGACGTTTATTCTTTATTTACCTAAACATGGAATATAAGTTTGGTATGTTAACTACGGGACCCATGCGTTTATGCTTGCAGAAACAAAAACTACATACTCAGTGTATAAAATACAAATTGTGGTTAGGGACCCTGTAGCATGAATATAGGGTATACAACATGTGTTTTACAAATAGTGGTGGTTAAACACGTGGTTGACACTCTCTAGTTACAATATGAATCTACTGAACATGACCTAAAGATGACAATAGATTGGTAACTGTCTAAACGTTATTGTATTAGAAGACACTTAAATTTTTCAGTCCATTTTTTATTAACTAATTGCCGTTAACACTGTCTGCTTTTGTTCATAATGGCAATGTAAAGAGACATTTGGCCTGGGATAGGATAGAATATTCATGTTTATAGGCAAGGTCGTTATTACAAGGGCAATCGTCGGAATAACCCGAATATATAAGAAAGCATTCTAACATGAGAAATGGTCAGATTACCTCATGTCCACTGGTTACCGGAGCTATTGCAGTGCATTGTGTATGGATAAGCAGTTCCATTTAATTTAGACACAATAATCCTTATGCACCAGGCAATGTCGCTTTGTGGCTTGCCCAAGGACACAACCAACGTACTAGACCAGATCTGGACCTACAACTTTTCCAAATGAAAGGCGACAAGTCAACCCAGATAGCTAGTTGGTTAAAAAAGTTAACTTTGCATTACCTTTTTCAATGATATTTCAGGTAATCTTTTAAATTTCAAGCTGTAAAATACTTATTAACCTGAGAAATACGGTGTTTTGAGTCGGTGTACAGAAGCGGCATGACTCCCATCCAAGCATAGAATGATCCAACCACAAGAAGAAATATTAAAACTAATACCCAATACGTTCGCTTTCTTATTAACACTTTCCAGCCTTTCTGAAAACATGAGCAACACATAATAAATTAGCCATGGACACTGCAATAATCTTGGGACTACATACAAGCAAAATGACACAACCGACTAGCTAGCGACTAGTTTCGCGCCTGCAACCTTTCGATTGAAAGGCGTCGCACTTGACCGCTAGACCAACCGCATGGACTTATTTGCTTATTTTGCTAAAAACTTTATCTTTAAAAACCATGGACCGTCACGAATCAGTACAAATACTAAACTCACAAAGAAGCTTAATCTGCTTGAAGCTGCACTTATACTTGGAGGAGTTGGTGGTTTGCTTGGGAAAAAGGTCAACATCATGAAAAATATGGCAGCAGCAATTCCAAAATTTATGTAACAATAAGTTTTGATTTTCATTCTGCAATGGTGGTATTATGAGAGATTCATTAGCCTTCTTTTAACATGTATATTGCAGTTGGCCGGTAAGTTAACATTACTGGTATGTTATATTCATGAGACCATTTACATTGTTAACAAGAAAAATGTTTTTACTTAATACCTAGTTTTGTTTATTTTGGTATAAGAGAAAGTACTTTTAGAATATTAGTTTATAAAACAAAACAATCAAGTCTTGCAGTTTTGTCGTAAAAACCCATTGTATAAACGCAATCCATTATATAGATATGCATAAAACCATTTCTTTTAAACACCCACTGCATTTCATGGATAAATTTTGTAGAATTCCCACCACTTGTATTCTGTGGCTGTTGAACAAGAAATGGGCCCAATAAGAAACTTGCAGTCCCACCTAATAACATAACCAGTAAATTGAATATATTATTTTTAACTCACACATTAACTTACCTATGTTTCCCATTAGAGTCATAGCACCAGTGGCAAGCACCCTTTCTGAACTTGGGAACCATGTGTTTGAAATATAAGTTGGAGCCCCTAAGACCGGACTGCCACCAATTCCATTACATATTTGCCCGATGTGAATAATGCTGTTATAAGTAAAAAAGTTAAATAAACACACAACATAAAACATTAACAGCAAAAACTCATAAATTCATAGATACTTACTATTTCAATTGATGTATGGACCAAGGAAGACATTTTATTCCACATCCAATAAATACGAAAAACATTCCTAAGACAAATAATATGTAAAATAAAATGCTTAGTTAGTTTAACATGAAATACGTACCGGAGACTACAGCAAGCCTCATCCCATACTGAACCAGCAACCACATGTTTAATGGGATGAAACATAATACACCAATCACTCCCCAGTTTGCCAATAAATCAAAGTCATCTAAAAAATCAATAATTAAAAACTGGTCAGAAATTTGATAAACTGCAAGATTAAGTAATAAAAATGGGCTTATTTAACCTCAGACTAAGTAGGTTAATGGCTCACTTGGTCGCCTTTCAGCTGAAGGGTTAGAGTTTTGAAACTTGTTGCTAGCTAGTCAGTTGTGTGCTTTGGCAACCGAACTCAGTGAATTAATGAGTTGTACCAAATTAAAGCAACGTCTTAACCATAAACAATACACAGCATAAACTCCAAACACCAACTGAATGGGGCAAGGTAATCTGACTGTTTCCTATGTGAAAACGCTTCCTTACATGTAATCACGAGGTAAACTGGTGTTCAAGTACCAACTATTTAAAGATGAAACAAGAAGTCATGTTGCGATTACACACAAATGGTAGTAAAATGGAACAAAAAATATATAATCGAAATACCAAAATGTTAACAGAGAAAGTATAATTAACAAGCAACTCACGAGAGGTGAAATTTAGACTAACTTCTGTTGATTGTACTATTGGACTCCACATGTTGCTGACGAGAGTTTGAATAAAAGCAAATAAGGAAAATTGAAGAAGAATGTACCATCTGTACCAGTATGTTTGCATGTTACAACCTGATGCTAAAAGTTAATTAATAATGTTTCATAACAAAATCGTATCAAGAACACATTAGAATGTTGCCATTTACCATATAAAAATAAAATATCATAAAATTATATACGGATGGGCAGTGCTAAAAAAGAGTGTCTGTGTACAAACATCTTTCTCAATATTATTAAAAAAATCCAACCCTGTCTCCAAAAAAGGCTTAACTCTTTCCGTCCCAACTCGCCATATATCGCGAGTTGGTGGGAAAACATGGTATCCCGCCTGTACATAAATGGGTGCAAATCTAAAAAACGATTTCTTCACAATGCGTAATGGTAGAGACCTCAGCTATGGCTCATTCGATCAAGGAAACCCTATATTTCATTCTCTGTAATTTTCGTGGAGAAATATTAAAAATGCGAGGAGTGATAGCCTTTCTTTTTCAAGGCTTCGCCTCTTATTTCTATCGATTTTACACGAATTTACAAGTGACTAACTCAGCCAATAGGAGTCGCGTTAACTTGCGGAGAAGCTCTTTTTGTCAAGCAAGTCTTTCTTTACATTCTCTGTGAATTTCGTGCCGTTGAGAAAAAAAGGAGAGCGTTGGTGACGTTTTCGCAGCAGGCGTTTATGCTTCGTGTTCACCAAAGCATGAATCCAGCTGGGCCTGCTGAGCGCACGATAAAGAAAAAGGCGGCGAGACTAGCTAGTTCGGTGTGCCCTGCTTTGAAGAATATTGGATATATATAGTATTTGTGTTTGTTTGCTTTTGTATGCCCTTTTTACACTTCCTTCACTGTTCATATTTATACTTTTTACTATTTTAGTTCTACAAAACTTAAAAATTCAATGCGTTTTGGTTCAGTTTTTCATAATATAGTTAGAATAAAGGAAAATTTCAATTAGGAATAGTAAAAAAACTACTGAAGATACCAATACAGTTCAAATTTTCCTGAGTACAAAAACTATTAGACAATATACATTCCAATTTTCATATCATTTGGGCATACCAATAATTAGTGAGTATTTCGTTTGTCAGTGCACCTCAAAATTTTCAAAG
Source organism: Ciona savignyi (assembly GCA_000149265.1). Lineage (NCBI taxonomy): Eukaryota > Metazoa > Chordata > Ascidiacea > Phlebobranchia > Cionidae > Ciona > Ciona savignyi. The sequence goes on from CH001992.1 coordinate 1,123,179, forward strand.
TCGAGCAGAATTTTCTTTACATAAAAAGTGGTGTTCACTAAAGTTTACATAATATATTCTTTATTGGAGGTAGATTCTAGGTGTGCGGTTTGTTTAAAAGAGGGATAAATTATCTTTCCAACCATACTGAATATTAAATCATAGCATAAATTTGAGAAAAACTGTGCTAATTTGAAAATAACCAAAAATTGTAAAAAACACTGCGGGACAGCATGTTTAAATTAATGCATTTGGCCGGGAGTGAAAGAGTTAAATTACAAAAAAACACAAATCTGAAAGATGCAATTTAAAAGATTTGTTTAGAGTTTTCTTCGTAATTGTGCTCAAAATTGACAATTAGTGTTGCATAGCACTGCTACCGTGCTACCATCATTTTCCAGCATTTCTTGTATAATATAATTTATACCATTTAATTATTCTGTGTCATGTCATGTAAATTAACCATTAAATTAAGTTAATTGCTAAGAAAAAAGGCTTTTTATTAATAATTTTACATTATAAACTTCTAGGTATAGACCGTGCTTGTGTTTAAGAATGAAATCAAATTGGCAAATTTAATTAAGTGACTACCTGATCCAGACTTGACTTTAAGTAGGGGTTGAAGGATGTCATTATTGTTGCTGCTTTCTTCCTGTTGATGCATGAATAAACATTTATATATATCCACACGAAACTAAGCTCAATTAAAGTATTCTGATCAATATGGCGGTAATTGGTATACACTAGATATTTAGTGATGCTTCTGATTTCGAAACAACAAAATTAGAGCATACACAGTAAAGAAACCACTTCCAACAAAGTAAAAACTGCATGTCATAAATTCTCATGAATACCAAGCTTCATTCCTGGGTTGGCTCTGTAATTAACGCAACCACTTCCATGATTGTGATTTAAAACGGTGTGATAACCTACATTGTCTGGTACTTGGCATGGTACTAACAGACGCTTCTTCAGTTGAAGCCTTATAAATTTGTAAGCTGAAAATACTCTAAGCCGCAAACAACACATTACAAAAAACGTGGTATTATGACTAACGCTAGCACCAATAACTATACGGTGCGGGTGACGTATTTTGTACTTGTTGTATACCCTTGACGGTATAAGCATGCGAATTTAAGGAACTTTATTAATTATAGAAAAAGTATAGTAGCTATCATCAGTACTTATACTGTGCTTGTTTAAAATTTGGTACAAATGTTATTCCAGGTAAGTGAAAAAAATACTTCTTGATCTGTGTTGCTTTAATTTTTTAATTCTATACAGAACCCACTTTTTTGGTCAACTTACACACAAATTCTTCACACAAGCAAACGAATATTTTATGAAAATTAAAACATGCTTAAACAGTACACACTTACTGAGCTCTCCATTTTTATTCGGTTCGGAGAAAACAAGCAGTAAGTCTGCAAGCGGCAATTTGCAAAAATAAAACTGGCCAAAACAACAATAACGTAAGCTTTTCGTTACGGGAGATACCCACAAAATATATCACGTGATAAATTAGAACACGGAAGCTATAAAAAATATGTTAGAACTTTGGAAAGCTCAAGATTTGATTTTTAGATATTTTTTGTCCGATGTGTAAATGGCAAATCCAGTCTTATATTAAACATTTTTAAATGTTTTCATGTGTGGAAAGTGACCTACACGAAGACATTTACACAGCGTTACTTAAGCATGATGGAAAATATGGAGTTTAAATTGGATCGAAAGCAACACGCTTAGTTGGCGGTGTCAATAGGTGCCCAACTTAGCGGGCATGGACTGGTCCGAGTAGAATAATGGGTTTAACTAAAATCTCAATCGTATAAGGCTACCACACCCTAAAATAGCTCCAGCAAGAATATTCTATAAAGGTCTAAAATATACCGTACATGGATAGGATAGGATAGGATAAGATAATTATGTTTATCCCTGTGACTGGGAAAACCAAAGGGGTTAACACACGGGCAATCGTTAGATTACCTCGCGCCCATCGTCGGGTTACCGGAGCATATTGCAATGTGTTGTAGATGATATACAAGTTTGTTCAATTTAGTAGAACCCGTTGATCCGCTTGATTTAGGCAAAGTCCGTAAAGTGCCTTTTCCAAGGACACATCCGACTAGCTAGCGACAAGTTTCGCACCTGAAACCTTTCGATTGAAAGACGACGCATTTAACCGCCAGACTAACCGGCCGGACAACATAACCAGAGGACAACTACTATCCATTTTAGAGGATTTGCAATGTAAAACTAATCATCAAGTGTTATCACGACTAAGTGCACGAGATATCCTGCCACTCCTTAGTTATACAATATTTCAGTTTATTATGGGTCCCATTTGAAAAAATGGGACACATATTGTTTTTGTCCGTTTTTTTTTTCTTTTTTTTTCTTTTTTTTTCTTCGTCAAACGCTTGACAGGCATGGCATGGCGCCCAGACATCTACCAGAAGGAATAATGGAATCGCAATGAAACTTGGTGATTTTTTAGACAACATGGCCTAGATATGCAGAAACCAAAATTTTGGGTAATAGATTTAGGGAAATTCCCCTTGGATGTTAAAAACCAAAACGGTCATTTTTTTCCAAAAAAATTAGCTTTTTAGGCCATAGCGCTTGAACGGCTGCTCCAATTTGAATCAAATTTGGTGGAATGTTAGTGCACTAGTCACTGATTTAACACTTAAAAGAAATAAAAAAATTACCTAGGGAAATACCCTAAAAATTAAACTTTTGCTGTTAAATGATAATTGTGACAGGCATGCTATGGCGCCCCGACATCTACCAGAAGGAATAATGGAATCGCAATGAAACTTGGTGATTTTTTAGACAACATGGCCTAGATATGCAGAAACCAAAATTTTAGGTAATAAATTTAGGGGAATTCCCCTTGGACGTTAAAAACCAAAACGGTCATTTTTTTTTAAAAAAATTAGCTTTTTAGGCCATAGCGCTTGAACGGCTGCTCCAATTTGAATCAAATTTGGTGGAATGTTAGTGCACTAGTCACTGATTTAACATTATAAAGAAATAAAAAAATTACCTAGGGAAATACCTTAAAAATTAAACTTTTGCTGTTAAATGATAATTGTGACAGGCATGCTATGTCGCCCCGACATCTACCAGAAGGGTTAATGCAATCGCAATGAAACTCGGTGATTTGTTGGACAACATGGTCTAGATATGCAGAAATCAAAATTTTGGGTGATAAATCTAGGGGAATTCCCCTGGGACGTTAAAACCAAAACAGTATTTTTTTCTAAAAAAATAGCCTTTTTTGGGCATAGCGCTTGAACGACCGATACAATTTGAATTAGATTTGGGGGAATGTAAGTGCATTAGTCACTGATTTAATACTCAAAAGAAATAAAAAATTACCCAGGGAAATACCCTAAAAATCGGATTTTGTTCGCTAATTATTATTGTGACAAGCATGCCATGTTGCCCCGAAATCTAGCAAAAGGAGTAATGAAATCGCAATAAAAATTTGACATTTGTAACAGAACATGGTTTGGATAAGCAGAAACCAAAATTTTGGGTAATGAATCTAGGGAAATTCCCCTGAGACGTTAAAAACCAAAACATTTTTTTTCTAAAAAATTAGATTTTTTGGGCATAGCGCTTGAACGGCTGCTCTAATTTTGATCAGATTTGGTTAAATGTTAGCCCATTAGACAATTTAGGCCAATTAAAAGAAAGAAAACATTTGCTTAGAGTAATTCCCCTAAAAACGAAGATATGTTCCTGAATTATGATTGTGACAGGCATGTCATATCGCACCGACATCTCCAACAAGGAGTCGACAAATCACATTAAAACTTTAAGAATTGTTACATAACATGGCCAACATGTAAAAACAGAAACTCATCTACTAAACCTAGGGGAATTTCCTTTATTTCATTACAGCGCTTAAAATAGGTTTAATTTAAAACATTTAAGGTAAAATGTTCGTAAATTAAGATGTTTATTCTTTTTTAAACTACACATTGAAAAGAAGTTTGGTTGGACAACTATGGGACCCATGCGTTTATGCTTGCAGAAACAAACTACATACTCAGTGTATAAAATACAAATTGTGGTTAGGGACCCTGTAGCATGAATATATGGCATACAAAATGTGTTTTACAAATGGTGGTGGTTAAACACGTGGTTGACACTCTCTAGTTAGGGATTGAAAACGGTTCTTTGGTTACTGAACTCTTATGTATTAACGCCCCCTTTGATTTTTTATTATAGCCTAGTTTAACTACATCTTACTACGTGTACTGCTAACACTGAGCACATCAATCACATTACATATGCAATTTGACACAATGACAGCACCGCA
>CH001992.1:1145014-1169160 GCA_000149265.1 Ciona savignyi
TCTTGGTAGTAATATGTATTTTTAAGTTTATCATGAACACTTATGCCATTGTATTAGATGTTATTTTCCATTAGCCAATTTATTTAGAATAAAAATAGTTGACCTTTTCTAGCAAACTGCTTTGTCAAGTGTTTTTCTTCCACCCACAACCTAATATAAAATGTACTAAAAACCCATTTGATAGATATAGCAAGAAGCAAGGAACATAAAAGCACTTCTCACCAGAAGTTAATTAAACTTTCACATTTGGGAGGTTTTTCATCTGTACGAGTTCATCATGGACACTTTTTGTATGATGTACAAAATAAATAAGATTTTATTATATCAGCAATTTTTTTATAACTATCAGCGTTCTTAGCTTGCAAACAAACTGATGTACAAAATAAATAAGATTTTATTATCTATCAGCAATTTTTTTATAACCACAGCTTTTTCTTTGCTTGCAAACAAACTGACCGATCATTTTTATAAAAAATTAATCAAACTCATGCAAGTTTTTCCTGACGTTGGTGTATTTTTTTCTGTAATCGACTAGACTTTGTGTATACTGACTAAATTCTATGTTGTAACACAAAACACCTACATACTATATAGAACTAGGTTTAGAGGATCAATTAACTGCCCTAAATACACATTTTTTAAAATCCAAATTTTATATCGCTTTAAAAATATAAAGAACACAATTAAACAATAATTGGTTCCATTGTTTGTTCACACGCTGTTTCAGAAAAAAACAACCTTTATACAATAAGAAACTTATATTTCTAATTTTTATTTTGAACCCAATAGTTTTGAACTTGGTACGATGAATAAATGTTATAAATTAATTACAAATTCTGATACACATTGGCAACAGAAGTTGGAAAATAAGTTTTGGCGATCATATAGCAAAGAGTAAAACATCGGTATTTGAATATGGTCTATAGTGCGAACAGAATCAAGAAAGCAACCATAAGACAGAAGAGTCCCATAGCTTCTGACAAAGCAAAGCCAAGAATGGCATAGGAGAAAAGCTGTTGTTTCAGGGATGGATTTCTGCAAACAATTTAAATTATAACAAACCTAAAAACAACAAATTTACAAACACTACCTTGCATAACCAATAATTAAACTTCCAAAAACTGTTCCAATACCAGCTCCTGATCCTGCTACTCCAACAGTAGCTGCACCAGCACCGATAAATTTAGCAGCAGAGTCGATATCTTTCTGCACAGCTGTGGTTTGGATGGTTCGGGTACTTAGAACATCAGGTCTGAGTGCAACACATGTGACCGGCTTCAATGCACGGATCGTACGTAGCTGCACAAATACAAATTCGTTTCTATCCAATTAATTAACAACACAAGTATTCATACTAGTAAAACACCGACAGTGAGTTAAAATATTATTTTGATGTCCTGTTAAACACTTTGGCAAAGGGTTAATAAACCATAAATTATACATACCACAGCTGGAGAAGCGGTGATGAGTCTGGCACAGTACATATTGTTGAAGTTGTCTTACTGTAGCTATACTGAAACAAAAAACTATAATTTAGAAAATATTTCTAATGCAGGGCAATAGGAAAAGCATAAAATTATATCCAAACTAAGTGAACACTTAATTTTTAAAACCCCATGTTTAAAAGAATTGGTGATTTCGGTGTATAGTCTGCGTTCCAAAGTTTGAAATATATGGAAAAACATTAAAACTTTGCAATCTTTCGAAAAAGAGAAATTAAAGTTTTTTTTTAACTGTGCAATGTTTCGAATCAAAACTTTCTAAATCTATTTTATAAACAAATTTAACTTTTGGGTAATTAGAACTAGAAATATTTCCTGTAACCCACGAACACGACTACCCCAAAGTTTTTTTTTAAATGGTTATTTCAACTGCAAATTTATCCTGTAACCACAAGACTATGTTACCGTCCATGTACATCCACGTGTACCAACTAATTCCTAAAAAAATTTGAACTTAAAACACTACCTAAATAACGTTTATACTCAAATTTAAGAATCACAAAACTGAATACTTACCAAAATACCAAAACTTAAGTTGCAAGATTGAATAATTTTTAAAACTCACCTTAAATACAGTACAAGAGACTGGGTTAAAATCATTGATCCAAGGATATCAAGTAATGCGCATGCGCCGAAATATGCGGTGAATAAATTTGATTGGTTAAAAACCCGGAAGTATAAATAATCGTTGGCGTGTAACATTTTTTAAATATAATAATGACATTCGCGTGGAAAATGTGAAAAAATGACTAATGTTAAGTAACATTTTTTAAAAAAGCGTGTATCCGGAAATTTTACAAATATGTTTTAAAATTTAACTCAGTCGATCTATTAAAGAAAGTTGCAAGCAGGACCCCAAACCGCAGATGGTGTACTTTATACAGGGTATGTAGTTTGTTTTGCAAGCATATACGCGTGGGTCCATGGGGTAAAAAACTGATCTTGTTATCCATGTTCAGTACACAATACATGTTATTGTCAGGCCTATTAAAAAATGATACATTGCTTTTAAAAGGTTGCCAACTCCTAGTTTCGATAATATTTCTTGTAGAGTATAAAGAAGCTAAATTCCTTTAAAAATGCTATTTTTTAACGCTTCGTGGAATTCTATAGGATTATTAACCAAAATTTTGGATTTTGCCAATCTAATAATCCATGCTGCCTAACCAATGACAATGTTTCATTTCGATTTTATTACTCTTTTTGGTAGATGTCGGGGGAACATGCTATGGCTGTTTAGCGTTTAACGATACAGCAAACAAAAACAATACGTCTCCCATAAAATAATCAGCCGACAGGCCGGAGAATAAAGGCGTGTTGGCCGCTTTCCCGCATTTTAGCTATTTTGTTGTCAATATTCGTTGTTTTTCTCTTAGAACTGGAAAGGACAAATCACTTTAAATTTGACCCGCCGTTTAGTCTGGCGGTTAAGTGCGCCGCCTTTTAATCGAAAGGTTGCAGGTGCGAAACTGGGCGCTAGCTATAGTCGGTTGTGGCCTTGGGCAACCCACTTTACAGACATTGCCTGAGCCCAGCGAATTATTGGGTTCTACCAAATTTAAGAAACGTGTCTATCATATACAACACACTGCAAAAGCTCCGGTAACCCGAGAGTGGGCGCGAGGTGATCTGATGATTGGCCGTGTGTTAACCCCCTTGGTTTTCCCATTCACGGGGATAAACATGAATATCCTATCCTATTTCAAAGAAAGAGGAAAAGGTATATATTAAAACCAATATATACGCCAATTAAAATATCTAAGTTTAACTCGAAAAGCCCGGCTGCAATAATAGATAAAAAAAACTTTTAAAAAAAGGCCTTTTAACCGGAGGGTTGCATGTTCAAAACTGGTCTCTTGTTATTCGGTTGTCTCCTTGGGTAAGACACTTAACGGAGATTGCCCCAAAACAGCGGATTAATTGTTTATGCTTAACTAAATGAAGGTTTCAATCAAATGCAACACAGAATGCAATAGCATGAGTAACACACTGGTAAGTGCGAGGTAATCTAATGATTGCCCGTCTATTAATACCCATTCACGGGGATAAAACATTGATATCATATCTTCACAGTATATCGTGTATAAATCCTTCACTTTCAACGCCCGCTAGAGTAGATATAACAAATCCATCCTTCCATGCCATAACTGTCCCTTAAATAAACACATTTATTTTAATCATCGAAATGTCAATTATTCATGTAGTGGGCGGTAACTAGAGGCCTCCCCCTACCTACCATAAACTGCATTTAGTACCACTAACGGGATTCAAGGCACAAATTGCCACTTGCCAGAATAAAGTACACGGATTTTCAGAGTACAAATGTTGCTTAATTATGTATTATGGTTGAAGGTACTTGGTACAGGTACGGCATATATTTTTAATTTTTAAAACATATTATTTTATTAAAATACATTAAAATCAATGAACAAGGCTACTGCGCAAGTTGTTGATTGAAGAATATAAGTGTATATATAAAAATAATACAAGTGGTATATGCAAAAGAAGAAAATTCAAGCATCAATGCCTTGGGTTGGACTGAACAGTTGATACCGAGTCGAATCGTGTCAGTCTTTGTTCCATATCCATCAACCGCATGTCTTTCAGCTTGAGTAAATGTTCAAGACGGCGGATTTTGACTTGAAGAATCTACAGTGAAATAGTAACTGTATAATCTGGTATAACATTTAGGATAGTTGATAAAAAATGTTGGGCTGCATAGTTGAAAACTTCTGTTCAGATGATTGTGCTTGTTACTCCCGTAAAAATACCTTGAAAGGTAGTTGTTCCCTGGTACCATGACACATACCCCACAAGATAAAAAAATCTACCCTTTAGCACGAGAGGTTAGATATGGGGCTATAAGTGCAGGCATAACCCCTTTTCGACGTCTATTCTATCGAAACAATAGAATAAAGCAAAACAAACTTGAACTGTTTCTTGAGATGCGAGTAAGGCTTGCTCCTTTTCTTCCAATATCAATCGGGTTTGATTATCAAGTCCAGTTAACTCTAGTTGTGCAAGTGGAACTGGGTTTTTAATCATATACTCAGTCTGAGGGTCAGAATCTGGCCCTTCTGCACCTTGATTTCCTTGAGCTGGAAATTGTGATGTATTGGGGTGCTTTATGAGGTAGGAGATATCAGAGAATACTAGGAGGAATACAATGTATTTAAATACAGCTTTAAATATTATGTTGCAGTTTTCTTTAAATCAGTGGACACAATTCCTATATTTAATTACACTTTTTTGTCTGTGTTTTCCACATTTTCTATTGTGAAGTAATGTTTATTTTTAACATTACTAATTCATGGAATCGGAAGAGAAAAAAATTATGTGATATTTATTTTCATCTTTGATGGAAGAAAGTGGAAGGGGGAATGATAACCTGTGCATTAGTTAAATTGTTTGGGTTCTCACAACATCCACTAAGTAGGTTTCCAAGGACTAATGTGAATTAACTTCCTACTCTTAGTTGACAGAATGATTTAAAAAACACAAATAATAAGATTACTGGCATGAAAATGCAATATGCTATAACAAAAGACAAAATTACCTTTTTCTGCAGTTCTAGCATTGTAGTACGGTCTTTCAGGGGTGTAGCCTTGCTATGAATTAGGAATATTTAAACCTTTTTAATTTTTGAGCAAAATTTTACCAACCTACAACAATCAAATGCAAGGAAAATAATTTGGGTATGAAAAAATAAAATACTTAAAACAGACCATCTAGGAATAAAAATTGCAAATGACAACTAACACATTACCCATGGATGGTTTATCACTGTACACTGTAGTAGCTTTGGTAATTGCCTTCAGTCTAAAGAAGGCATAATTAAAACCATCTTCTTTGCTATTGTGTATCATATCCAAGGGCAAATTATTTATAGGACAGGTGTGCAAGTCCAGATTTCTCTTATTATTAGTTTTCTGGCAATCAACAATAAAATGAAGCAATTTCACACTTTGCCCACCTTTCTTAATTTGACCAATTGGTTGTCAATTTTTTGCCACAAGCCATAAAGGAACACTTCAACAACTCCAGGTGTACACTCCGCTATTCTACGCATTATATCAGCTGGTACCGGAAAGTCCAACTTGCTCAAGACTTTTCTGAGTAAAATACAATTTTAATATATTGATTTTTACCACTTATTTAACAGAATATTTTAACTTTATACTTTATAATATACAATGTTTTTAAATTATATTTATACAGTGTTTTTAAAAAGAAGCATGTTACATTGAATTTTTACAGTTTATAGGTTACCTGTTTAGTGTTCCCCAGTTATTAAGTTTTTGGTTGACTGAGTTTGCCGAAATGTAATTATGAAGTTCAACCATTTTCGGAAAGAAATGAGCAACAATTTCCGCCACTAGCACTGTGTACAAAGGTTCAATAATTTTTGGAAGTTAAAACATTTAAATTCTTTTGTGCACACTTGAAGTGTGCAGTCTTGGACGTTTGCACATTGTTGTTTTAACATCTTTACTGATATACAACGCACTTCTGTAGAAATAGCTATGGTACCAGATGGTTTTGAAATAAATAATTTAATGATTGCCTGTGTGATACCTGATAATGTTTCTTGCAGTTTTCCATTCACTAAGATAATACATTCAAATCAGTATTCTAATATAATAATGTATTTACATCCATCACTGAAGTCCCTTGTTAAATTTTTCTTCTTTCGAGAAAGTGGAATGCCATCTATCCAAGAAAATAATGCTTGCAAAGATTCTTCATCTAGCCGTTGCGAGTCGAATGACATTTTGTACAATAAATAAATATAAGTAAAAGGCCTAGTATAAAAATGTATTGCTGTAACTGCTTTATCTAATGTACGGTTGATAAGGACTATTAACACATAATATATATCGGTAAAAAGAGTCTAAATATATTGAAATATATTTTATGATGATTTTAAAAAGCGAAAAATACAGCGAACAACAGAAATGTAATTCATGATGGCGTCAGTTTTTGCTACGTTACAGGATTATCCACTTTCGGCACTAGAGTGTTGCTTCTGTTGGGTTCTATTTGTTGCGGTTGGGACTTATTATTTATAGCGAGGGATATTATTATTTAAATTTTATTGAAATTTCGTATTTAGTTCATTAAATCTAATATGATTTAAAATAACATTTTGACAAAAAAATCGAAATAATTAGTTTATCGATACAGCGTCGGACAGGCAGCCGAATTATAGTGGGTTCAACGACATATAATAAGTTATATGTCGTTGGTGTTATATGTCGTTGGTGGGTTGAAGGTTTTTCAACTTGAAACCATCGGATAGTAAGATCTATATTTTTCTAGTCAAAGCATTTAAAGGACGTTGCCTAAACCCAGGGATTTCATTAAATAAGTTAAAAAAAGCAATATCGTTAACATATACTTATAAGCACATGAAATCCTGACGATCGCGAGTTTATAACGCATAACAGAGTATTTCCACCCCAGAGAACGTGATTAGATTTAATCCTTTACGATCCAAATACATTTTACCTCAAGTTTGTGGCTTATCGTGAAAGTCCATTATATTTATTCATTTCAGTTTAATCGTGTTATGTATGAAAACCTTAGCCTAATAATACTGTGTTTTAAATGATTAATAATCACACGACCCAATCCCACAACAGCTAATTAGTAACTTAAAGTTTTTATGTGTCATTTAAAATATTAACCCTGTTGTTAACAGTTCTTGAATACTAAATACAAATTCGTCATTGCGTCGTGATTTATACAATAAAATTACATCAATGTGTATTAATGAGTAAGCGAATCAATAAAAAATTACGAAAACAAGTTTTAGAAATGTCAGTTTAACACGAAACGAGGCGAGTTCCAAGTAATCACATGATGTCGCAGAAGAGCTAACTCGTAATTTACCTAATACAGCCAAAACGAAAAGTTGTGTTATAAATGACAACTTCACACGGCTTAAAAGGTTAGGTATACTAAAATTTGTACTTTAGAAGAAAAAAAATGATAACTCGCCCGTTTGTTACATATGTTCCCTTACAATATTTATCGAACACAAAAACTGTTTTTTTTTTAATATGCCTTTTGTCTATATCCACGTGCAAGTGAATAATCATTCGTGGGAAATCTTACTTGTCCGTGTTATCATTTTATTTGGTATCACATTAAATATATTATTACTGCAAGTATTATAAATAGGCCACGATTACCACAATCGAATTTTCCCAAGTTGATTTTTTACATAACCCGACTGCTGTTCTTTTTTTAAACCTAAAGAAAAAAGTCACCCGAAATGTCACGGCCGGCGATAAATAGCGAAGGTAACAGACAAGAACCCATTTTACGGACAGACGACGGCAAAAGACACTTCAACTATGATCTCCTTCCTAGCTATTGTAGTGATTTCGGCGCTCTGCGAAGCTCAGACAGGTAAAATGAAGTTATTTTTATTACAAAGACGACACTAACTATACATTTCTATACACTATAGCAAACAACGTTTATTTCCATATACCAGGTTTACCTCCACCTCCACAACCTCCGAGTTTTACCAGGATATCGTGGAATGACGTCCGGTCTACAAGTTTTAAAGTCAAGTGGATGGCTTCACCCCAAGCACAAAGTTACAACGTGTTTTTACTGATCAACTATGAGAGTTCAGTTATAAGAATGTATTCAAACATAACTGAAACGAGTTTATGGGTAATTTCTATAGTCCAGTTTTTTAACAGTTGATAACACGATTTGTGCATTGGTGTATATTTAAGGTGTAACTGACATATTTGAATTTATGTAGATTTTTTTGTATGGATTTACTGTAACCCGAACCACGACGTTATCACAGCCATTTAAATATATTTAATTGTTATGCTAAGCATATTTTAAATCAGATTTATTTACATTGCATATATAGGTAAATGATGTGTTGCCGAAAACAATCTACGCTGTGCGTGTTCAATGTGTTGATCGGTACGGAAGACTAAGCGGTCTTGGTTTGCCCGGACGCACCAAAACATTTGCTGCTAAGATCACTACAACAGTAAGAACCATTTATATTGTAGTCGTACAATACTTTATTGTTGGTTGTGTATTTTCTCTAAAACATTCTCTTGTAGACGACGGTAGCACCCACAGCACCCACCCCTGTCGGTTCGTGTGGGGCTGGATATTTCACCTGCGAAACCGACCAGTCATGTATTGATGCAAGTTGGTGGTGTGATAAATCGAAAGATTGCAACGACGGTACTGACGAACGGAACTGTCCTGGTAATTACACGTAATATATACTAAAAATGGAACTTAGTAAATTATTTACTCGGTTTATTGAAAACACATTACTGTTCTATTTAAGCAATGAGGAATTTCGTGCCTTCTTCCATTCTTCATATTTTTGTTAACGGTGCATTTAGTGATATTACGTGTACAGTTTATATTATTTTTAAAAGAATGCATTTTTATAGATTATGCATAATTTTACTGTATTGTTGTGTTGTTGATACATTACATATTGTTAACATCTCAGGTGCTTGTCCCGAAATTACTGAATTTTCAAACTTCGGTAATTTTTCGTGCAGTCGATTCAACAGCAGGATGAGTGCATGCTTCTTCGATTGCAACGGTGACTTTGTAAGGGATGGTCCGTGGTACACTATGTGCGTTGACGACCGGTGGACACGTGCTGTGCCAGTTTGTCGATGTAAGCAACAAATTCTAAAAATGATTTACTGTTAAGTTGACAAAATCCTAACTTGCCTTGTGCAAATTTAACTATAACATATTTATTTTTGTAGTACATTCGGTGGATGTAACTTTGATCAACATTGTTAGTCGCATGAGCTCGTCCGAAGTAGAAATATCATTTCCCGCCATATCGCAAGCTGCTTCTTATGATATTTATGATGCTATTACCATTTCGACCAATGAACCATACGCGGTAGGATTTCTTTTTGTGTTGTATATTTTAGCTGCCTTAACGCCTACAATAGTGGACGTCACTGACCAACACACCAAAAAAAGCTGTGATCGAAGGAGAAAAAACAATAGTAAACTCATTATAAGAGGATCATAATTTAGTAGCTAATTTTCGGGAACTCGGGTTCACTTGAGTTTAAATGCCGAAAGTTTCCCCTGATGTTTTGAAAGAAAGAACGATTCGCCCTGTAGACCCAAAATTATTCAGTTGTTTAGCTTTTTATGCACGCGATAACTTTTAACTTTTTTGTTGTACCCAGGCGTCGTTCTCATTTGTCGTGGAAAGACCCAATGTATCGGGCAGCATATATAACTTGCAACCAAACTCAAGCTATATGGTTCGAATTGTGGCAGTCGATGACGACGGTACAAGAGGGTATCCAAGTCAACCGTTTATCATTCACACAGGTAATGCGGTTTCTTTTGCTAAAGCTAAACAATACACTTACATATATGTCCAAATGAACTTGCTCTTAAATAAAGGAATTCTATGAAAATATATGCACAAAATATGTGTCGTATTTTTGTATTGGGCGCATAATGTATGTCAGTTACATTATGGTGTAAAGCAATCTGCAACTGCAAAATGGCCATCTATACATAAAACTAAACTGTATCATTCTTTCTTAGCCCGAGGCAGCATAAGCGACAAGATCTAACAACAAACCAGTGCTTCAGTACGGACTCCTACCAACTCATATATTTGAAAAACTTATAATAACTAGACTAGTGTATGCTTTTGCTTGCACTTGTATTCATTGCTTGTCTGCATTTATCTGTGGTACTTTTTGCCTTTGCTGTACTCATTGATTTTTTTGCTCTGTTACAAATATATTGTTAATGCAATTTTTATCGTTTTCACACCCATACATTTTATTGCAATAAACCAACTATAACCGGTAAACAATGTTTATTTGTTGATATGTAAGCCAACCTTAATGTGTATTTAGCCGTGGGCCTGATTACACCACAGATGCACTTGTATACATATACACATCCTCGTTTTGGTTAAACTTATACTGCGGATTAACAGACAGGTTCATTGTTACGAAACAATCAGTGGATTAACTTGATCGATACCAAGCTCAAATAGGTTTGTAGCATTGCTGCAAAAAGTATTAAAAATCCGCTGACATTGCAACGAATAAAAAGCGTGAGTCACCTCACACTCATATCAAACTTATCGTACGTGTTGTTGCATTTCGAGATTCTTCGGTGGGAACTAAATCCTGACCAAGTATTTCAATATCGATTAAAACATTGAAATCATTTTAACAACCTGATTCACTATGGTTTTTGATAAAATCGTTAAAAATAGACCCGGGCAAAACGTCGTGAACATGCCATTAAATTCCACATAGTCACGAATGTACTGCGATATGATCAAACGGTTTGGATGATTCATTCATTGGTTTCGTAAATTAAAGCTTTTGGCACTTGAAAAATAGCCAAAATGCACTGCAACTTCTGAGTATTAACTTTCAGATTTTGAACTTTATATGAACTTCACAAAAATTGATTTGCAGAGACAGCACAACTATTTTCTGTGATGTTAAAACGTCGCCGCAGGTCGGCACAATTACATAGAAATCGTCTTAAATTAATTGCCGAAATTTAACCTGTCCAATTTTCTCAGATAACAAATTGAATCAATTGTTTATGGTATTCATGTTTTATTACCTTTGAATGTGGAAAACATAGAGACTGGTATATTATTGAATACATCTATGCTGTTATCCTGCCATGCACACACACAAATAGTTGCGTTTTATTGACTAATGCACGTGTGCTATGATTTTTGAACTTTCCGTAAAACCTCTATTTGAGCGCCACCTCTAATAGAACACCACTTTTAGCGGCGGAATTGTATTAGCAGGTCTCTACGGGTAATCATAAAATTGATTAAGTTTTCATAATGTAGCAGTTAAAAGCCATTTAAAAGATACCAACCAAGATACCGGTAGTAACAATGCAGTATCACGTCACGATAAGCAGCAGTAATACGGTAAAACTATTTGAATTGAATAAAGGAAAGATTATACAATAGTAGTCTCCCTTGTGCCTTCTAAACCGGCTATGACCAAACAGAAGTTTTTTTAGCGGTATATTTAAATGAACTCATGCCCGTGTGACGCATATTTCTTTTCATTAATAAATTTAATTGCAAAATTCTGACCAGCTAGTCGAAAAATAGAGCGCCAACCTCTAATTGAACGTCACTTTAAAGGAAGAGTTGAGAAATAAAGCGCCATATGGCGGTGAAATAGAGGTTTCACGGTATATATGTTACTGTATAATTATTAATCAATTACTGTGGGTCCCGTATTTACTTAAAAGAGGGTTTAATTTAGCCACGATTAATTTAACTTTCATAAATATGCATGTAGATACAAATCGAAACGTTTCATCATGACCTAAAGGCTTCGCACCATCATAATGAAATAAATATTGTCTTAATATAAACGTTGATACCGTCTGGCCCGAATAATAAGTAAAGCTTTGTTTCCAGCGATTTAGTTTCCAGCGATCCAGGTTAGATTTCTTCTGTAGCAAGCTCTGTTTACATATTTATCATTAACTGGATTTATCTACAAAGATTAAAACGGGTTTGTTTAAATATACCAGCATTACTTAACGTTTAGCTGCGACTTTAAGAAGGTCAATCGTATAATATATATACACGTACAAAAATATCTCATTTAAGGAAGTTTAAACCTATGCTTTAATCATTCTAACTCCCATTAGCTATTTTGAATTTTTTGATTTTAATGTGTTATAATAATGTATGTTTTCCTTTAAATATTTTTTTATTAGGTGCAATATGGTTATGAAGATAACTTTTTTGATTTTTTATAATTGTTTTACGAAAAACGTTTGTGCGTATAAAAGATTCATTTCGACTTTATTTCCAAGACTACAATTTTTCTTAATTACACAATAAACCGTCTAAAGTGTGCCTAAGTTGATTGAATTTCATTTTTTGTTTGTTTTCTTTTGCAACTGCTTCCCTTCAGGGCAATATAGCAAGATCGGCATCAAGTCTTTCTTACACCACGTGACAATAGCCTACTGTTCAAATCTTGTGTGCAATTACAAAATTGTAAAAAGTAACTTCATGTTTCTTTCTCCATATTTAAATTCGTTTTCACTTGAGATTCTATTTACATCTCTAGTTTTATTTAATTAAATTTTTGTGTAGCGGAAATATTTATCGGAAATAGGTGTGTTGCTGCATCCCCACACGCCACGTTTATCAGCGGTTAACTGTGAGTCAGACTGAATACCCGCGGATAGAAAAACGTTGGGGGTAAACTTCGTAAATATCACTCGCTAGCCAATAACAAGTATGCTGGCTGATTGACAAACACTGGTTTTAAAATTGATTAATTATCTTCTGTGTTGAAAATGCGAAATGAATGTTTCCGCATTATCTGAAATCTCGCAGTGAGTAATCTCCGACTGTTATTTACTGCACACGTGAAGTCATGCACATATATTTACACAAATCCGGTTAACTCATAAGGTGCTAAGCCTGTGGTTTTAAATGACAGTGATTCACGAAAACATGGCCAAGTTAAAGTTCAATTTCCAATTATATTTGGACGTTAAACAGTTAGTCGCATTAATAATAGTGTGGGCCTTATCTACCTTAAAATAATCAATGTGAATTTAATCATCGATCACGTGTTCCCATAGTGGTTTAATAATACTACAAAAATAAGATGTGGCCTACGTATATATAGTGTGTGTAAAAGTGGAAAGTAGGTGTTTATGTGGTTTATATATTTTTGACATTAAAAGCTTAAGTTTCTCCCCACGGATGTCATTTCTCATCAGTTTTAAAAAAATATTTTCAATGCTATTATTTCAGGCCAAACCTAGGTTATCTACAATAAAATCCGCCGAGTATATCTATGTCATGTCGGGCTACCCCATTTAACGCAGCGTAAGAGACACACCCTTAAACACTGTAACATTTTTATTACGCAATAAAAATGAAAATAGTCAATTCGAGATTGGATTGACAATAAAATCATAAAACAACAGAAAACCAAAACAACAAAAACACTCAAAATTTCATAAAAAGTTGCCCTTAAAAGTGTGCGTAAAAGATCATCGGTAATAAAAAAGTTTTAAGAAAGCATTGAATTAGATGATTATCTGGCACCTTGCTCTCGCAGAAGAAGATACAAAATTGCGCGAAAATAAAATAAAATAAAGTTTGGTAAAATGGATTGGAACACGATGTTCGCTTCGGGGACCTGAACAATTGAAGTTCTGTGGCTCCACCACGCGGTTATTCAAATGTAGAAACAATGTTCGTCAGATTGCTTTCGCATTGTTGTTTGCTTTCTCACCCCACAGCATGCTTCACAGCATCATTTTTATTTCGTTTTCATTTAAGTTTTGCATTTTTGTCAGCATCAGTGACTCTGAATTCTCCACGAGGGAACTGTTAGGAGGTGCCATTGGAGAAGGTGAATTGTGGGGCCGATGGACGGGGGCAAACGCGCTTTTCTGCTTCGCTGCTGATATCATGCTGGCGGGTGAGAAACTAAATATGCCTGGCGTAGTTCCGGAAGATGGTAAGCCGTTCATGCCGTTATGCGTATGTGGGGGGATGACTGTGAAAAAATGTTTGTTTCAAACCAAAATATCAACTTTATACACCAATGTAGTTATAAAACTAAATCAAATACAAGTTTGTCTATAGTCGGGCTACTAACACAAAAAGTTACAAGTCCACAACTTATATTACTGTATTGGTATCTTTATTGCTAGAGGTATAGCCTGTCATGCCGATAAGCCGGGTAATGAAAATATAATACAAATTTTCTGAACAGTGATGAAAGTTCGATACAGTTTTTCACAATGCTAGCGATCCCGTTTTGAATGAACGGACATCTACTTTCATTGTGGCAAACTAGAACGAGTACACATACATTTTTCAATAGTAAAGTATGGGACTTACTACTTGAGCCTGGAAATATACCAGGGGAGGAGTTGTTCATATTCGTGAAAGTTGGACCCGAAGTCGAATAGCTGTTAAAAGATGGGGGTCCGTGGTAGGGGGCTGGTACCGCACCCACTGTTGTTAGGCCCACCATGCTTCCTATAGACCCGCTGTTCAGGCTGTGTGGGGTTGTTTGGGGGGAATACCCGTTTCGAGGGGACACACTGTTGCCTCGTGAATAACCTGTACAGAAAAAAACGTCATAAGGAAGTCATTCTTGATGTTTCTTATTTGAATTCAGTGACTGTATTATTTTTATCGTTGTGAGTCACGGGTACATCTATTTGGTGTATTTTTAACAAATTTAACTGACACGTTAAATGGGTGTTGTTGTGTTAAACTGACGCGTAATATCGATTTATTATGTGACCATTGTAGAAAATAAAAGAAAGTCAGTTAATATTGTTTAAACAGGATACTCGCTGCACGTAAAGAGAAATAAATCGATTAAATTAAACGTTCTTAAAAATTTTGAAATGTGTTTAAGGTAGAAGCGGAATTTTCTAATTATCGTAAACAGAGGAACAAACCTATCAAACCTGAATCACTTCCATTGTCGAAACGATCGGGGTTTCCAACAAACTGAGACGACACTGCCGCTGCCGCATAACCGTTCATTGCAACAGCCATTGCTGCGCTCGCTGACTGTGGAACAAAGCTGCCCGACGGAGGACATGGGGTGGCACCTAAATGAGGTGTTGGAGGAGTGATACCGGATGAAGGATGCATCTGACTCGGTGATGCATACTGTCGACTGATAACCGCCTCCATTACGTCAGCTGCTCGTTTCAGAATAATTTCCTGCGTTATTTAGAAAGTTAACAGCACTTTATATTGATTGCACAACAATGTAACAATCAGTGAAGTATATAGGAACTACATAGAACTACTGATGCGCCTATATGTTTAAGTATTTACCTTCGGTAATCTTTCTGGGTCGCCGGGATGTCTCGGGATTGTTTTAAGTAATCTCTGAAATCCATAGTCAAGAGTAGGTTCGTTCAACGCTGAGTAATAACAAATCATTAGCATTAGACATCTATAGATATATAAAGTTATATGGTACAGGTCATACAAATAGCTACTCATTACATACGAAACACTCACCTGTGTATACAAATCGTCCTGGTGCACCACTGCAGAACTGTTTGTTCTTGTACGACAAAGTTACTTCTACAACGCCTGGTAGATGGCGTGGCGGAGTTTGCACTCTGATGGCGTGTTGCGTGATTAACTGAGAGATAAAGCAAAAATTTACACATAATAATATAGATATATATTATCGGAATATGAAGAGAATATCTGAATGCTTACAACACTGATTTAAAGTTATTTTAAATACACACAATAGCATTGCTGAATGTTACTAATATTTATTTGAAAAATAACGGTATAAACAGTATTATTATTACCTCACTCCACACGACCATCGAACCAAAAACGACCTGAAGACCATCAAAAAAGTTGTCGCCAACGATGACCACTGTGGCACCTCCGGTCGTCCAGCCCTCGGCAGGGTTTATTGCTTTAATCATTGGAGAGGCTGTAAAAGAACACTGGGTGTCAATTTTTAACTATTCAAAGTTTCGAATTAATGATGGACTCGTTGCTAAGATCATTTTTTAATAACATTCTGTATATGAATCGCTCTCCCTAAGCATTCGATCACATGACAGTTCAGATGGTGAAAACTTAAGCTTTCGGAAAATTATGTGGTAGCAATGAACCTATGTGTGGCTGTGTACCAGAACGGTAAACTCAAGCAACGGTAAACGACAACGTGTATTGTTTTAGGATATCACTATGATTGTACTGCTGGCCACACATTAGGGCGATGTACACCGCAGCAATTAACATGTAGCGACGAGTTTCGATTCTTCGATTTTCGTTTGGTTGTGAGATTAAACCCGCATGTCCATCCCAAGGGGCAGTCACGAGGGTACAGACCGATACTATGGAGTACATCGGAATCAATATGACGATCTTAAGGGATGGTACGATGTAGATATATCACTATTATCATCACTGTGGTTACAAATCCGGCAAAGGTCGAGTTTTTTTATTATTCTTTTAAAAAGGAGAGTTCAATAACTCATTATGTATGTACTTACTATATGTTAACTAATACGCACATTTAAACTTTATATTAATGGGTTTATATTGTGATTATGCGAATGGCTCTTAAATCTGGTAATCGCTTTTGATGAGTATTTTCTAAAAGGCTGTGCCATTAAGGTCCTGACCGCACTTTTTCCATCTTTGAGTGACAGGGACATATGTGAATACCGAGGCCAGCAGAAGCTGGGAAAGTATAATATAGTGTCTCTATTTGTTTGTGCGCAAAGTAATATGCGAATTCCCTACGCGGGTAAACAGGCAATTACAGCAGACGTAAGTGCAAAATATGATACGGATATTATTTCAATCTTTAGCTCTTCTGACAGGTGGTGGGAACTATTCTGATCTCTATGGACATGGCGAATATGGAAATTAAGGAAGATTTTATGTAAATGGATACTCCTTGTGGGACATCTCATATAGTATGATTACTTTGTTATATAAAGAAAACAAAAAAAACAAGAAGTGAATTTTCATTCGTAATTGGTTTCCGAGTCTGTGGAAAACGGCCACTTGGGATACAATATATCACAATACGACCACAATAAAATTGTATCAAGCAAACAGTCAATAACTAATAGCGGCCTTTTTTCTGAAATTTAGCTTATGACCTAAATATTATATGGCTTTAAACCTAGTTGTAGATACTACATACTTTAGCAAATAACTTTGACAGGGTTTCCTTGGTAAAAGGGAAATCAATTATTTTAATTACATTTTACCTTCTGATGGATCGACTCTTCTCGCCCTGCGACCATGTTTCGAATTGTTGTGGACAAACATATTGTCAGACACCGCAAGAACATGGCCATCGACATGAACAGTTGTTGATACGACAACCTGTTTAGGTTTGGAAATTTTAGCTAACATTACCAAATAATAAAGCCAAATCAATTAAAATCGCTATGTACAGCTTAAAAAACAAAAGGGTCGTTAATTTATAGAAAAGTCATTGTTAAAACGATGCTTATATTTATTATATATTTAACAATTTATTTACTTCTCAAATATAATTTCTATTTACCTGAAATCGCCTCATATCTCTTGGGTTTCCTGCATTCTTGAGGCAATTTTGGTTGCATTTCAAAAAAAACTTGAGAAAATATCTGGAATAGAAATGTAAATCAGTATCGTTCATATTACACCTATAAGTTGATGCTAAAGTTTTAGTTTGTGTGGTGGATTTCTAGTGAAACAATATATATATATATATATATGAAACTCTAAACGTAAGATATATACAAAGAAAAGTATTTGTTTTAATTTTAACTTGGGATGTTGTTTCTTGATTTCACTTCAGATTATGGGGAAACAAACTGTGAAATGTGGGGTAGATTTATGGCGGGTGTCGACGCGGTATAGAACGCTTCGTCGAGCCGCGATATCGATTTTTTACCATCTTCATTTAGGGCTATCGCGTGATTCCCGGTAAAGTCACGGAAAGTAACATTAAATTAACCTGTTTCGATGGTAATATTTCGCTGAGAATTTGCAGTGAAACATAATGATTGGCGGTAAAGTCATGTTAGTTTTACTGCACTCCAGTCCTGCTACTTGTCCATTACAACTTCCCAGTTTAATAAATAATTCATGTGTTTATTCCATATTCAGGGTTCGGGATAGTCGTTGTTAATACGCCGTGACTAGCGGACTTGTTGTTATACCGTTCCAAGCCCCATCAAAGATAGAGTAAAGCTCAGGCCCCTGACAAGCATTAAGAAAAGGTTAACAGTGATTTGCTTTGTGTGCTTTCCCGGTAAGCAGCGTACATTTTGGAATCTTTAGTCCAATTAAAACAGACTTAATTAAGCCTAATTTAAAATCCAATTTCCGTGCATAGAGCACTCCATATAAGTAAATGCGACGGAGTTGTCAGTCTTGTTAAAAATCTTAATTAACCAACGGACAGAGCCATATGTCGCAGTGTTTCCGCGTCGGGCATTGCGCAACTTATCCTGGGCAGTGTTACCCACAATTCCTATACAAATATGAAGTTTATCCAACCCAGGCATCCAGTAGATTTTTCCGTCTCATAACGGGCCTTTTTATTAGTCGATGTACATATTTATTTTAAAGTCGGTAGATTGATAACATTTTGCTCTTCTTCTAAATTTATCAAAACCACATTTAAGAACGACTTGTGATTTGTGTAAACTTTTTTATTTAATTTTAATTCCATACTGACACATGACATTTTCGCCTAGGTGCATCAAGATTCCGAAAAAAAATTGACAAACTAACTAACTTACCTGTCAATTACCACTGGATCGGACGGAGTTTCGTTTCGGTTTCCACAACTTTTCTTGTCGCAGCAACGGCTACAAGGATAAATCAAAATGTTAATGTACACAAACTCACAAACATCTAACATATAAATCATAAATAACTTTATCTACAGTTAAATCATATATTTATTTGAGTTGCTTACCTGCACATTATCTCATGTGTCAGGAGAACACGCCGCATTTCTGGATTTTTATCCTGGCCTTCATATGTGATCGACTGCAAATATTATTTGGTTTCCGTCAAGAATAAATCTTGATTTTTCTTACAAAATTGCGAAATGTTTTAAATTTACATCATCTTGATTTTACTTGTTTTATTGCTTGAACGCATTTAAGCTGTATATATGTTGGTTTGACAAGGAACGCTTTTAACATAATTAACAAAAAATGATACTCCAAGCAACATTTGCATATTAACTTTATGCAATTTGGTCAACACGGTTCACCTGTTTTGTTGCTGAGTCGATAAGGCGGACGTATACATCTTGTTCGGTTCGTAAACCTGGTGATATAATTGAGTGGTCAGTTGTGTCAGTGTTCGGGCAGTGTGTAACACTTGATGAAAATTGCGCAGATCGATTCGGAATCAGGGCCAATAATTTATCCCGCACTAATCAACAATATTTCGAGCCAACGTTTATTACCTATGGGACTCGGGCTATTCCCCGACGTACGATCAGGGGAATATACACACGGTCACTGCCTAATGGCTTTGTCTCATGACGAAACCAATATCATCTACATGACGTAATCATCCATATTAATGTGATATCTTTGCCCTTACCATTTTGATAAAGCAGCTGCAGACGATATTGAATCCCGTTGTTGGTATTTTCTCCAGCTATCTCCTAAACAAATCAACGAATATAAGTAACCCAGCTGAATTATGGAATTCGTCTTTGGTGCAATTCATACCACGATAGATAAAATTGTACGTAATAGTTCACTACTTAAAAAGAATTTAAAAAAATATACAATGTACAATATATTGGGATAAATTATTCCAAAATGACATGAGGCAACGAACCGTCTCGTTTTCAATGAAGCCGACAAAAGCGCTTCGTTCAATCTCCACTGGCTGCCCTTGTCTGTCATAAAGCGCCAACACGAAGTGAAAGAAGTTGCTCTTCCGCAAGTTATTCGGTGGTTGTTTCTCAAAATGAGCTCGGTGAAGTCCAACATTTCCACTATACAATTTTAATAGTAAGGAAAAATGTATTTTGTATGGAAATCTTATTCCAATTATTCATGTGAATGAATAAACTAAGTTTAAACTAACTTACTGTACAAAAATACAACTGTACAGTAAATCGTTTGTAAAACCTTAACATCATGAAAGTAGTTTTTAAACATAAACTTTTACTACTTTGCAAAATTTTCCAATTTTCTCTATAATAGACTCATTTTAATAAAACAAAATGGCGACGGTTATGAGACAAAACTAGATCGACGTCCATATTATTTCAAACGAGAAAATATTGATTTCTAATACGTGGTAGAAAACTTGGATAGAATCTCATCTTTTTAACTGCTCTATGATCAATTATTTGATTTAAACTAACACGGACTGTTTTTTGTCAGCCAAAAACAACAACGTTTAAAGTTCGGAAAGTTTTTCTTGTTAGTTCGAATAATTATTTAAATCTATTTCGTTAAAATAACTCTTAGTCTTCTGCATATAAACCATGCAGGTAAAGTTCTAAGCTGGTCGGAGGCAGACGCTTAACTGAACTTTTTCGAAGGCGGAGAACTTAAAGCGAGAAGTAACAAAATCCCCAGGTCCCAATACAAATTAATAAGATGATAACAGCAATATGACGCTTCCCTGTGGAGCCCGACCAAACTTGCTCTCCAGCATCTATACTATTCCATTTGTCAGTTGATCCTCTAGGATTGAACACTACCCCAGAATATGTCATTCATGCACTACTGTACTGATTTTAAAGGTTATGATAAAACTGCGAAATTGTCGCAACAGGGGATACAAGTGTCTAAAAAGCGCCATTCTTCAAATTTTATGTTTTCCTCTTTAAATATTATATTCCATTAAAACAGTTACTACATTTTTAAATGTAGCATTCACATGAGAAAATGTTAAATGATGCAACTAAGCTTTACCCACCTTGCCATTGGTTCAATCAGACTAGTTTGCATCCAACCACGTACCGCTGAGCCTGGAAGTTGAGGTCCATCCATATTTTACTTCACAAATAATTAATTCAAACAAAATCTGTTGAAATGTTTTCGATATAATGGTAACTAACATACCAAAATAATTAATGTAAAAATAGCTTTTGAATAAGTATTTAGTTAGTAGCCTACTGTATTAAAGCAACGTCTTTTTAAATAAACAATTTAACGGAGAAAACTACCACTTGTAATAACGTATATGACTAGGATATTAAAAAATATATATTTTCCTGTTATTTACGAAACAGATTATTCCAGACAACGTTTGTCATTCATAGAAATTAATCGCAATGCTTCGATCGTCTTAATTATAACTACGTAATGAAAATTAAACGAAAGTCAAAAAAACTTCAATCTATTTCCGAAGCCCACAGAGACAAGTCACTGTTGCAGTCGCTATTAGGCAGTAAACTAGCGCGCTGGGACCCGTCGCCTTGGGTCGAGCGAGACGAGTTCTGAAAGTTCGTCCTGACTGTCCACTGAGAGAACGCTGGGTATTGATGTGTCCGTTGAGACACTGGGCTCGCTGGTTTTAAACTCAGCGAGGCGCGTGCCTTCTATACTGTAGTATTCCCGTTCGGATTGAGGAAAAAAGACGAGAACAAGTTGCGTTTCTCCCCCAGATTGCCTGGTATCTCGTAAATCGGAGCTTTCGCATCTGTCGACTTTTGCTTCTCTCGTTAGCTTCCCGGACAGCGTATGCTGCCCTCAATTTACAAATTACTTCGTAGTTTCCAATACGATCTGCCTGAATATCACACAGAATTTTCTACCTCCTATTTTTAACAGTAATGTAATAATAAAGCAAAAACCTTATTTTATGACAACAAAGTGAAACAAATAGTCGGAGCGTGTAAAATACGTCGAAGGTGAAAGTTATTATTTCTATAATATTTCCTTAAAAATATATTTTTAGAATCAGAGAACATGTTAAAGCGACGGCGCCATTTTGAAGTTGCTTGTTATATTCCAGAGATAATTTATAGATAGTGGAATCAGTTTAAAACGAACGGCCATAAATATTATTATTTGTTTAACACATGTTGTTGTTGTAGGTGGCAATTAAAATTGAATTGCGTGTCTTTGACACGAAAATGCGGCTCTCTCTTTCAAATGTAAACAAGATTGGCGCGCGTAATAGTTACAGCAAACAATTAATGATTGTGTTAATAGTATCCGGGCGTGACGGGCGAAATGATTTGAAACAATAGCAATAAAAATACAAGTGATGATCTGGTGTTAAATAAACCTGTAATTTGTTCCACGGGTGACAACTAGCTAAACATATCGCGGTCTTTAATTTTACTACCCCTACCACACTTTTATTTGTTGTTTTTTTAAACTTAGAGCTGACAAAATCAAAATATGTGATTTGGAACTAATGATAACCGCGGCCAATTATAATTACCGCAATATAAAAAAAATATTTTTTTCGGTTGATACTTTGTTTAACCAAGTTTATAGTTACACTAAAGTGTAAAAAAATTATCGTGTCTAAATTTTATCATATTTCTGTAGAAATAAAGGAATGTATGTTGTTTATTTAAATTTATTGCAGTTTGTTCAATTAGCGCACGCGACCAAAGTGTATTTGTTACGCCGTTGCGCGAGCCATTGTTCTACGATTCGAAGACAGCAGTTACGACAATGGTTTGTTTGTCGCGCAACAAGGCTCAATCTAAAAACTTGCCCGTCGAAGATTCGGCCAACAGATGTGACGTAACAATGACCAAATTAACGCAACAAAGGGTTGAAAGCAGCGGCCATATTTGATGATGTCACATATCGATCATGGTACGTAAGACAAGCTTTGCTTGAATTCGCATATTGTTACGACGATATTGTTAATATTGATCACGTAACTTTTATTTCCCATTATGCGTTGAGAAACACTATACATTATAGCTGAAAGCCAAAATGGCGCTTTATTTAATGTTTCGAGTCAAAAAGGGAAATATGAAACCAGAATAAAGATTTTGCCGTCGTTATTTCCCGGTAGACCCATCATATGCGTTGCCAAGTTTCTCCCTAAGGTCACTTAATAGAAAGACGCAACAAATTACGCGGGCAGAAAACTTTTGGAGACTTAATTATTTTCAATTCACTTCGACTGATCGTCATGGGATTCGATCTCAGGACATGTTTCCTGGAATAAAAACTCCTCCGGGGACGATTGTCACGTCATAATGAGGTCTACCGAAGGAACGGATGAACCTGTTACGCAGTCACGTGATGTCCGTCGAATGACGACTTCCTCGCGGCTGTTTTTCGAATCTTTGGTTCGTTTTTTTTAATAAAATAAGTTATTATTAAAACTGTTGGATTGCTTATCAAAGTCGAATTAAACTCACGTGACTGTAAAGTTATGGAATTTGTAAACAGTTGTTACCACACCAGGAGGGCCACCTGTTGACACAACCTCTGTTGAGAATAATGCCCACAAATCCCGAAGGATAACTTTGTGATCACCTGTTTAGTTAAGTTAGATGAAATTGCTGTATTATAAACGATACGATGTTTGAAATTTAAATAAATAATTTTTTGACGTTACATGCCGACTTCCTAAAAAATGTGTACACACGAAGTATTAATACACCACAATGCACATTTTAAAAGCTCTAAATAATGAAATTTAAGTCTTTGGTGGCTTGAAATCGCAAAACGAAGTATGAAGATTAATAGGACAGGAAAGCAGATGGAGTTAATGGAGATTTCCGCGCTGCACCAGTCAACCCCGAAACGAATAGAGAAGAAGCGAATAGATCCGCTACGCT
Organism: Ciona savignyi; assembly: GCA_000149265.1. Lineage (NCBI taxonomy): Eukaryota > Metazoa > Chordata > Ascidiacea > Phlebobranchia > Cionidae > Ciona > Ciona savignyi. The sequence continues at coordinate 1,168,854 of CH001992.1, forward strand.
TTCGGATTAGGAACAGCTAAGCGTGCTAATCATCCAATGTTTGTGTACATAGCCATGGCCTTTACCAAATGTCGCCTTTAGATCTTTTTCATATCTGGTGCGCTTGAATTTTGTGGGAGGGGTCCACTTTAAAAGATAAACGAGTTATGTTGGTTTTTTAAAAAAGGAGTTAATTATATAAAAAATATTAGCGATTTTAAAACCTTGGTTCAAAACTGAAGCAAGTTTGTGGTTTTGTTTGTATATGGAAACGTCGGTCATCGAAGGTCTGCGGTTTACAAAATCTCCACACGCCTGCTGTGTAGCG